>BLKR01014975.1:0-138170 GCA_011170035.1 Teleogryllus occipitalis | reverse complement strand
ATAAATACGCCTATTGTGTGATGTTTTTTCTGGAATGCTGTGTATATATGTTCGGAAATTCTTAGTAACTGGTGTTGAGTAGACACTTTTTCCATAAATCCAAATTGTTCTTTAGAAATTATTTTCGTTATGTGTAGGTAATTGTTTAATCTTTTAAGAATAATTTTCTCGAATATCTTTGATAAGGATGGTAATAGACTGATCGGACGATAACTGTCAACGTTTGCAGGATTTTTGTTCGGTTTACAAATGGGAATAATGATAGCATGTTTCCAGGTATGCGGAAAGTAGCTTATTCTGAGACACGAATTGTAGATGTTTGTGAGGGTGGTTATTGCTGGTGGGGGTAAATGTTTTAATACGATATTATTTATATTGTCGTGTCCGGGTGATTTTTTAAGAGGCAGTTTATTAATAATTTTTTTAATTTCAGAGGGTGAAATGTAGTGTATTTTTTGGTGAGGTCCATATTCTTGTTCTGATGCAGATTTGGTTATAGTGATGTGTCCAGGATGGAAATTAGTGTTGTTGACAGTGAAAGTTGAAGCAAAATATCTTGCTAGTTCTTCTGCCTTTTGGTAGGATGTGTATGCTTTATCTGTTGTTGAGTTTATAGGAGGTATCGTGTTTTTCTTCTTAAGTATTTTTCGTGTGAATTGCCACAGGGTGTTATTACTGACGCTGAGCGACTGGATTAAGTTATGATAGTTTTGACTATTGAAGTTAGTTATAAGTCTCTTTACGATATTTGTTAATAGGTTTAGTTCCCTCTTAAGTTCAGGTGTTCTTAATCGGTACCAAAGTCTTCTAGTTTTGTTTTTTATTGAAATTGCTTTCAATATTTCTTTGGGTAGTATTTTATGTCTGGTTGTGTTTGAGCCTGGTGGAGTAGTTAATTGTGTACTTTTTATAGTAGAGTGTATCATTTCGTTGAAATGAGAGATGGATTGGTCTATTTCCAACGGGGTTTTTAATATTTTTATTTTGGGTAAGGAATTTATTACTGTTTTTTGAAATTTGTGCCAATTAATTTTTATTGAGTTTGGTTTAGGGGCGGGGGCGTGTTGCGGTATAAGTTGGTATGTTGTAATGATTACCGGGATATGATCAGAGCCAAGTTCGAAAGTAGGTGTGGAGTAAAATTTGATATTAGTATTTGTGATGCCTATGTCAAGGATGTCCGATTTACGAGTACGATCCTGAGGGTGGTATGTTGGCTCCGAAGGGGTGAGTATTCTTAGGGTTGAATTGTTTATTAGTTGAGCTAGGACTTTCCCGTTGTGGTTATTATTTTGACACCCCCAGCTTACGTGTTTTGAATTAAGGTCACCCAACAGCAAAGTTTTCTCGGTAGGTTGAAATAAATTAGGAAAGTTTGCATTTATAATTTTGGCTGTGGGGGGCTTATAAGCTGTTATAAATTTCCATGGTTTATTATTTATAAATATTTGGATAGCAACAGTTTCGATTCCTGGTGTGTCGGGTAGATTAATTTGGTGGTGATAAAGATAATTTTTGACCGCGATAAGTACCCCTCCTCCCCTATTTTCCGTTCGATCTGTTCTATAAGTGCTGTAACCTGGAATATATAGTTTATTTTTTTTATTCAGGTGTGTTTCAGTTATGCATGCAACGTCAATTTTATGATGATGCAGAAAATGAATTAGTTCTGTTTTTTTATTATTGATGCTATTGGAATTCCAATTCAAGATGGATATATTATTAGTGGGTTGAGTTGACACCATTATTGCTTAGATAAGCGGTGACAGAGTTTTGAATGGTGCTGATGATGGTAGGGATTAAAGAATTTATGAAATTAATTATGCATGAGGTGATTGAGTTGATTATTGTGCTGATAATTGGACTGTTAGAGTCAGAATCATTTGGATGGGAAGAGGACTGGGAGTGGGTGTGAGAATTTTGTGAGTTGGATTGGATTCGATTTTTGGAGTTTGAGATGTGGGTGAAGTTTCGGAGAGTACTGGTTTGGGGTAATTTTGGGAAGTTTTCTGTAGATTGATTTGGAGGAGGGGTGGGGGAGGGGATTGAGAGTTTTGAGGGTTTTCATTTCTATTAGTTTTGTTGCGATCATTGTTTTTTCTTTCAAGGATCTCTTTAAAATAAGAACAGTTTGGATTTCGTATGTCCGCTCGATGATTTCCGTTGCAGTTCGCACAGAGAGGGGTTTTAGCTTTGTTGGGGCACGTCACAGAATAATGATTTCCGGCACAAAAAGCACAATTGATAACATGATTGCAGTTATTCTTCGTGTGACCGTAATCTAAACATCTCTGACACTGCAAGGGGCCTTGAGGTTTTCGACGTCTTTCTGTTTTCACCCGATGATTGCATATTTGAGTTATTTCTAAGATTGTTTCTATTGGTTCACCTCCGTTAAATTCGGCGGCCACAACAGGAACTGGATTATTGTCTTTTAGTAGTCTTTTAACTTTGGTGATTGATGGGTAGCGTTGTTTTAAATCTGAGAAGATTTCGGGTTCCGTAATTGACTGATGTATGTTTTTAAATACAACTGAATATTTTTTGTTATATGGGTCTTTCAACGAGTGAAAATTTCTCTGAGTTTGTATTAAATATTTGATTATGCTACGAAAGTCTGTAGATGTGTTGGCACTGATTTTAACCTTGTTGTTTTTGATGTCTGCTACGAAATTTTGGGTAACATTAATTTTTAATTCCTTGATAAAGTTATTAACTTGTTCGATGCGGGCTACAAATATTGGTGGGATTCTATTTGATACACTAATTTGGTCTTGTTGATTTTTTAGATACTCGAACCTTGTGTCCTCGGGCATGGAGTCTTTACTAGCAAGCAGATGAAATCTGTTATTCACTAGCACGTTATATTGAAGGTCACTATCATCAGCAGATGGATCACTGTAATTGCTGGATTCCGCACTTCTTTTTTTATAATGAAAATCATCAAGTTCACAGACTGATCTTTTTCTCACTGCTCCTGATGTTGAAGGTTGATGCTCCGTGCCGTTTGTAGCTCCTGTTGACTGAGTAACCTCCGCGTTTCCTTGAGTGTTGGTCAGGGGCGGGGCCATGCCGGGTTGTACGTCCATGGCTTCCTCTGATGGCGGAACTTGCAGCGTCAGATTTTCGTCACCGTTGGTGAAATTGTTGATGTCACTATTGTGAAGCGTTAGCAGGGCTTGACTAATAGCATGCCCTGTTGATGAGTTCGTGTCGCATGACAGACTGGTCACTACTAACACCAGTCTTCGTTGCTACGCACTGCGGGAGCGCAGTCACTCGGCACTATGTTCCCTAGTAGACGAACAAGCCGGGACTGAGCGCTAGTAAGCACAGCGGAGCTGGGCACGTCCGCACACCACCGCTGCTGAACGACGAATGCGAAAATGATGTAAAAACACACATCTACCAATTGTAGCTGCCCAGGAAGAACAAAAATGCGTTTTGTAGAGAGAAGAGTGACGAAAATGAGCAAAGTGGCATAGGAAATTGACTGATATTGAAATTTGTACAAGAAATGTGAACCATGATAGATACATAACGGAAGACAAAAACATTACATTCCAGAAGCATTGCATACGCGTTCTAAAGACCCGATTAAATAGATGTTCGATTACCGCACGTGCTACATCAGTCCTCATACTCACAGGTCGTCACGTGCGTTGCTGCTCATCGATCCTCACAGATCCTCCATCGAAACTCATCGGTCCTCACTCAGACTCTTCTGTACGCGTCCTCAAAGAAGCTCTCCTGCGCATCTCGCGACTGGCTGGTATGGAAAGACATTCTTCCCAAGAGCTTTCCGTGACATTTTCGGGCATTTCTCCCATAGAGATCGGCTGTCTTGGAGTACGAGAGTTGCTCGAAACATGTTACATTCATCTCGCACGCCGGTAGTCGGACTAGAGACACTCACAGAGTCAACTGCTGATGTGAACAAACCCCACTGCAGCATTTTTTTCGTGCTACAAATGAAATTATGCTATCTGAAAACATTTCTTTTAGAAAATAATAGTTGCCATGACTTCTGCCCCAACCCTCGTATAAGTCACATCTAAAATTTTTCTCAGCAAATATTGTTTAGCATCACTTTCTGGGTAAAAATCAAATTTAGATTTTTCTCCGGCACTAGTGATAAAAAATGGGAATGAAAAATGGAGTGAATTGCATTATAAGGGCTCCAACGTGAAGACCGCTTCGGGGACCCCGCAAGGGTTAATCTGGCCCCGAGCAGTTGGAAAGGTGTGGAAAGAAATCGCGGGAGATTGAAGAAGGTGAGGACGAGAATTTCTGAACGAATTTAGGAAGCAGGTGGCATAAGGGAAAAAATCAGGATTAGAAGGTCGACCGCTCGATAATCTACAGTTAAGACATTGGTTAACTGTTAAATTGCAACTGTAGCCTGAACATTTCACATTTGGTTTAAACATTAAGGTTGGTTGATTCAAAATTTGGTGTTAAATCCTTTATAAATAGGTAGATGCTTTAACACCAAGTTTCTTACTAGTTGAAATTGACAGAGCAAGTTCAATCATTCGATCATAGAATATGGACGAATTTTGTTAATTAAGAAACAAGTTTCAGCCAAACAAGGGAATAAAATTATTCTGAATTGTTGGTTACATCGTGAAACCTCCAGACTGGAAAGGGAAGGTTATCAGAGATATTGAAGTTCCTAATCGATCATAGTCGTAAATTTAGAAACAACCCCGCATGGCGGTCTATTAACGTGAAGCAAGGACGCGCGGGCAGATGATTGCGCGGGGCGGAAATGAAAGTGTGGGTGAACGCGGAAGAGCGCGGCGCGGGGAGAGGCGGGGAAGGGGTGGGGGCGGGGGAGACAGAGGTGGAGCGCCGAGCGCCGACGGGGCCGGAGACGGAAGTGCCTCGAGAGGGCGCGGCGACGCGGACACGCCCCCGGCCACGTTAAGTGCCGCCCGCGCTTCAAGGACCACTCAAGGGATATGGGTTCACTCTGCAGGAGAGAGGTAGTGACACACGCCGCTACTTCTCTAATTTAGGGAAAGTGTCTTCATTTAACTCACCCGGAGCAGCAATGATATGGTTTGTCTACATTTTACTGGTTTCATAGAGATGTGCAATGTGTCTTGAGGGATATTTTATACTCGTAAAAGAAATCAAAAATTAAATCGTCCATTTGTTAGTTAATTTTTGCTTTAAAGGTGCAAGACGTTTTAATAAGTGATTTACTATCTCATTACTTATTTATTTATATATGGGATTATTAGTGGAGAGATTGGTCTTAGGCAGTTGTTCTGTACACGAGTTCTTCGACTTAGGTTTCCTTGGAAGCCTACCCGCGATGCGGGTCTGGGAACCTTTATCGAGCAGGCTCTCCTCGTGGGCGGTCCCCTAAAAGCACCTGAGATTTGACTCGCACTTTCTCCGCCAGATGTCGGTCTCAATTAAATATATCCGAACTGTCTGGTTGGGAGGAAAAGAGATCTCCTTAGGGCGGGATGTTGGCGGGGGGGGGGGGATTTAATTTTGCCGCGAATACCGCCAGGGTTCTTTTACATGCCTACTGTGGATTTTCCGCCCTTCGAAAGTCCTGGCACCTCGGTCGGGACCGAACCCGCGCGTTGGGGTTCAGAAGCCAGTAATGTAACCCCTCACCCACCGACGTCCCCTTTACTACGTTAAACGCCAAACAATGTAGTGATCTGTAATGCTGTAATTTTGTCTTTCCTGAAGTTGAACAATAAATAAATCATGTTTATTGATAGGATAAAAATCCCTTGGCAATACAGTTTTGTTTATTATAAAATTAAATTACTACAATATAGATATTACTTAAATAACATGAGGTAGTCAATAGTTAATTTTGTTGCGAATAATGTTCATAGAAGGATTGAAAATGTCTGTAAATATAGAGACACAACTACCCAATCTATCTATACAATTACGTAATCTTCGAATAATAGAGTTGTGAAATAAATTGGCGCGAGATTAAGATAGAAGAAATAATTAGAAAGATCTTGTCTTTAAATTCGGATTGTGGAAATCGATGAAATCAACTAATTATAGGGATTCAAATTACTATGTATATTTCTATATACTCATAATGCAGAGTCGTCAAAAAGCACCCGACTTTCTTGAAATCTATTCATATTTAATTGGTGCAAAATTAGTTTATAAATATTTTTTAACCCGTAATTGATAATTTGAAAACTAAAAATCTCGAATATTTACTATGAACTTTTTCAATTAATGCTAGGCAGTTCTCATATGGAGACCAAATAGGTGACGCATATTCCACGTTGCTTCTCAGTAAAGAAAAAGGTAAATTAGTGCAATTTATACTTTTAAAGTCTCATTTTGGACTAATAATGAATCCAAATAATTTTAATGGTTTCCTGATAATATAATTAATGAACAAACTTCAATTTCTCATCAAACGGAACACCAAGAACTTAAACAATTTTTACACTTTCTAAACTTGTTTTATCAATGGAATAATAATTTAACGACAAGAGCACCTTGTTGGTAGAGAAATTAATATTTTAGCATTTAAGCTTATTCATGTGGCCCGACTCAAAGTCCTCCGATTATGAAAAGAATCCTTTGGATATGGGGTTCTTCACATGAAGACCCTGGAGCATTTTCCAAACTTTCTTAAAAATGGTTCGAAATGTTTTCTTTAGATTTCTTGTCTCTCTTAAAAAGCTCATTGAAGGTCGCATATGAATAAAAAGGTCAGTTTTAGTTACATTACTGGTTTTATCAAATTATTATATTAAAAAGCCGTAACACTTAAAATTAATCGGTTCAAGTGATTTGGACTCGTGGGACAGGGGCTTGGGACAGGTGAGTCAAAGTACGCAGTCTGTGGTTTCGACATCCACACATGACAAGAATGTTTCCAAATACTCAAGACGTATTGGGTATTCCGAGTCTCGCGTGTTTTGCACCTATCTATACCTTAATACTTCCATAATCTCTTGGCCTCACAGGCAACTGTGCGGCCAATTGAATTGGATTCCTTCATCCAGAACCATGATACAAGCACCGAGATGGGACTACGAGATGCCATGGGCAAATATGTTTAAGAACAAGGCCGAGATAGTTCTATGCGATGTTCGGGGAGCAGGAAGGTGATCATCTTTTGAAATGTCCCCCAGATGGTATCTCGAGAGTACTTGGGAGGTCTTTTGTCACCAATAGATGGCAGCTGGGAAGAGGGTGAGGCAAAAGCGAAAATCTAGCACAGACTTTAGAGAAAAGTGTGTGTTGTTTCGTAGCACCACTAGATTTTTAAATAAATGCGTCGTGTCACAATTCACAAAATCTTCTCCTTCATCGTATTACAATTAATGTATGTATAATACAATAAAGTGCTTAGACATTTGCTTATTATTTTCTAATGAAGACACTTGTGAGAGAAAATGTTGCAAAAACCGCGTGTTTGTTGGTCTTCGGTGCCATCACGATCAAATAATGGTGCAGCAAAGGTTTTGCATCTTCTGTACTTATAATTGCTCTCTGATTGGATATTCTATAATATTAGAAATCCATGCTGAACTTATGTTTCCGTAGAAGATAGACTAAAATATTTTCTAAGTTTATGTTTTTTCCTGAAAAGAACATTCTAAAAAAATTATTGTTTCTGCCCATACTTAAAAGGAATGTTTGCAGTCGTTTCTGAAGGTCCTAGAAATATCAAGTATACCACCGGAACGGCTATATATAATCGTTGAAGTATTTTAATTTCCATTTGTATAATCAAACATTTTCCTGAATGTCATTTGCCCTTGGGAGGTTGAAGACATGAACCTTGCTGAAATTCTTCTTTGATGTTTTGGGTGAGGCCCATATAACTGTTATGGTTCTTCGGAAGTAGTGTGCATTTCACAATACTTTCATATGTGCTATGAATAAAATTACACGTCAGCCTGTTTACGGACTAACTTCAAAGATTGTATATTCAGCTTTGAGTGTCATGCGATACACTAAGTGAGAAACAAAGGCTTTATTTCCGTTCCAAAATAAAACTCCATGAACTACAAATCACAGATGAAAGTATGTCAGGAAAGAAGCTTCGTATTCCGTATTCAATTCTTGAAGCTGAATTTATTTTCAAACTAGTTTCTTCTCTATGTAAGAATCCAAACCTATATTTTGGTATCCATTTTTTAAATGTTTATTCATTAACAAAATATATTTTTTACAAATGTGTATTATAAAGAAAAGCCATTTAAAAAACACATTTTGAAATAGCAACTACAAATTGTAGCAACAACAAATCATACTCAAATTGTTTTTAAATGGATACCATGAATCGATTTCGAACACCCGTTCATTCTGACTGGTTTATTTGCCAAAACGTAATGTGTGAGAAAGGCTACGTAATACTAATTCAAGCCTTTTTAAAACATTTGTATAATTACACAATCTTGCAAAATTAACTGTTTTCTGCGACACGAGATTGAAAAGATGTATAAATCAAATGTTGGTGTGTTGAATTAAATTAGGCAAATTAGGAAATTTCCTATTTTAGAGCAATTTCTCATTTTTGATCATGCTTGTAAATGCTGTACTGTAATATAACATAATCAAATGTGCCATATATAAATGTCAGAAAGAGTATTATACATTGTAAAAATTCAGAGCACATGTCAGATAAAAATATTATCTTCGTCGAAAATTAACGTTGCGTTGTCGAGAGTTTTGCACAAGTGTCCTTCCATCCTTTCAAGTGTACATAGATTGGTATTACTGAAGTTTGGCATGAACGGGAGAAGTACTGCTATGTGTTATTTTTGTCAATTTAAAATGTCGGAGTGAAAGAAGACTAACGAAAATGTCATTTATGAAACCTACTAGCACGTAGAAGAACTTGTGTTTCAGCTTTCTGATATTCCCTGACAACTTTGTGGCAATGGAGTAAGTGATGTTTGAGTAGATGGTGTGAACAAACATTATTATCCCACTGTGTTTTTAGATTTTTACAACTTACACAATAACTTTTACAAGTTTAGAATTGGTATATTTGATCGCGCTCCACAGTGCTTCAAGCCTTCAAAAGTGTGATAAAAATGAAAAACATTTATATAAAATATTACAATTATTTGGTCCACATTGTCAACTCTTCTGAAGTGATACAAACGGTGGACAGATTTGAATTCAACACAACAAAATCCGGATTAATCACAGGTTCAGTCTTGTTCCGCAAAATTATCGCAATCATCCAATATGTCGATCTTTCAAATGGAGTGACTTACATTATTGACAAATGGATTACATTATTGACGAATTTACTGCTTCATAGTACATTTTGTTTTATTTTTATCATTAGCAACTTCTCTCTCCGTGTACTTTCTTAAAAAATCTTTCAATTAAAACCATTTCTGTAAAGTAATGAAATGCATCTGCAGGATCTCAGCAGATACATATAAATGGACAAAATGAATGCCATGGACTGCAATCTCACAGCATTCGTTCAATTCAAGTCCTCTACGTTATTTTTTATTACGCCCATTCAGTATTTTAAACCTTAGTAATCCTTCTGATGGTTCATTTGTATCTCGAAGCCTGTGTCGCTGTATTTACATATGTAGTCAAAAACATATTTCCTTAAACTGGATATTTATTTCCACTCACTTTTATTATAACCGCCTTGCCGACGAATTCTTAGTCCTCGCTTTTACTTCGTTGAAATTGGCCAGATACCAATATTCGCGTAGCTGTTAGGTGTTTGCGGGCAGCCATTCCATGGGGGCACTCAGCGGCGTTAAAACACATCAAGCTTAAGAATTCCCAAGCGAGAGGAGACACGTGTGCGAGGGCCGCGGAGGATTTCTCAGCAATGCTCCCCACCCTTCCCAAGCGGGATCCTGTCGGAACGTAAACCGCGAACTTCCTGTTTGTTTCTTCGCCGTCGTCGCCGTCGTCGCCCTGGCCCTCCTCCCTCTTCCGCCGCCTCCTCCTCCTCCCCCTCCTCCGCCCTACCGCTCGGACGCCGTCTCCACTGGCAGGCAGGGCGTCGCCGCGGCCAGCGCTCCACTCGGTGCCCTCGTCATCGGAGTCAGTGGCGGATCCAGGCGGGGGCCTCGCCCCTAAGGCCTAGAGTTTTCGATTGTTACCTTCTTTTATGTGGAAAAATTGATTTAAATATTTATGTTAAAATGACGTAATTATTTAAACAAATAATATTGTGTAATATCAAATATATACTACAAAAATAATATACAACATAATAAATAATGTTTATTTATTAACATCAATCTATGATGGCACCTACAAAATGATCGACTGGGGCCGTCCCTGATCTGAGTCACAGGGCGGCCGACAGGGTCATCTTCGACTTCGTATTCCCCATTATCTTGTTTCCATTACGTTACACGCCCATTGTCAGTAATGTTCGTCAACGCCGTCTATCGGGCGTGTCCAGTTTCCGGCGAGACTTCGTATCGTTATTCACATCCTTCTTGAGGTTTTGTAGTCTTACCCCCCCCCCCCCCGTCGCTTTCGTTCTCCATGGTGCGCAAATTCCCTCGTAAAACGTGAACACATGATGAGAACCTTGATGATTTCTTATCTTTCAGAATGTTTGCAAAGAATGCCAAACATCTAGAGATGACTGTGGAAGCCTAGGGGCACTGCCTTTAGCGTTTCTATTTGCGCGCTGAGTCGTCGAACTGGTGGTGCCCTCTCGTGTTGGAAACAAGTTGGAACGCGCTGCTTGGAGTGCGATCTAGCTTCGTATGTAGGCACTAAATCCTTGGGCATTTCCAATATAGCAACCACAAGGAATCACAACCATTTGTCGAAATTCTAAAGAGGAAATTTGAAATAATCAAAGTTCTCCATTCCCCCAAACTGTATGATTGACAGTACACATTTTTTTGTTATAACTAAGGGGCGGATTTTGATGACCTAATACATCGCCAAAAATGGGCAATAAATTTTAAAAGAACTAATACCTTAAAAGCAAAGAAAAATGACGTAAAAATTTGACCAAAACCAGTTCCGATGAACAACTCAAGCTATTGGATATGTTACTGATCAAATCCACGCTTCTTCCTTTCGTTCAAGTAAACTTAGTTTGCAAAATTTTAGTTTGGAGTGTTCTTGACTCGGAAATCTCTGTCTTTCGTTATTCCGAAATCGGTCGAACTCACAATGGCGCTGATAGGCGTCACAAGAGCCTTAGATTACATACGAGTAGTCACAACGGCTGGCATTACAATTTCTAAGTGAAGAAATCGAATAGGCTAGTCACAAATTCTGGGGAGAATATTTCTTGCATCTCGTAAATATTGTTTAATGCAAGAATCATTACAATTATATTAAAATCGATTAAATCAGCGAAAATGCTTTAAAAATGACGTAAAAGTTTTAAAAATTACTTATTAGTCGAAATCGACGCTAAATGAAGAAAAAAGACCTATAAAAATGGGTCATTTCCTTTTGTCCTTACATAAAATGAATGTCCATACTAAAAGGCATTATTCTAAAGTGAAAAGAAAAAATGACTTTTTATTAAAATCCGCCCCCTAATTATAACGTTAAAAACAAGTTTGGAACAGTATTCATCATTTCTTAAGTGATCCATAATACTTGACAGTTTAACTGTTTCACTACTGAACTATTGTTAAACGAAACGTCAACCATCCATTTTTTCATGTGACAAAAGACTCTCTGATCCAGCTAAGAGAGATCCACTCGCTGCATTAAAGTTCCTCCTCCCTCTCTCATGCGAGTACTTATTTCGAATACTGCAACCATGTGAAACTACGCCAGACCCACGCGCGATATCATAGGTCGAGTTTGTGCGCTGCTGTCGCAGATTACACCGCTTGTCACGGGAGTAAAGCAAGGCTGCAGCAATAGTTGATGCTATGGGAATAATAAAACCACCATAACAGCAGATCTACTACAATACTCAGTCTGTCACGGGATAATACAAAGTGGGAAGTTATTGTGCTTCACACAGCAATATTAGATTGCTGGGAGTTTAACATCGATTTATTATAAATTACGAAGTAAATACATGTACTAACATACTTCGCATAAACTAAATATTCAGTTCTACGATTAAGATATATTATAAAACCCGAAAATATTTCACAACACAGCTAATTTTGGCTGAAATACTATCAGCTTTTACAAATGAAAATTTGACAACAAAAATTTTCGATATGTACCAAAAATGACTTTTTACTTCTTTCATGTTTGTGTCGCAGTGGTGCTCCGTTCCGTAATGTTACCGAGTATCCAATTCTGAAATTCCTGGAGATTGGTCGTAACGAAAATGCTTCTAATAATCAAAATTAAAATTTTAAAAAATAGTGATAGTCATAAATAGAAGTATCATTTCAGAGATTTCAAATTTTGAGTATAGAAGAAAAGTATTAAAAGCAATATCAAAAGAGACGAAAGAAACCGAAAATATAAATACGTGAAGATGAAAACAGGAAGGAAAAGGAGGAAACGGAAAGAGTAAGAAAAGAACGAGAAAAGAGGAGAAAATGCGAAAGAAAACCAAAGGAAATGGTGGAAGGAAACGAGAAAAAAACAAACCTGAGAGCGGATAACCCGAGGATACAAAAAGAGCAGGCGAGCGGATGCCGCGATCTCTACGCGGGCGAGTGCGATCTAGGTCAGGGCCGCGCTGCTGCTGCACTGCCATTCCTCGGCGCGCAGCCGCTGCCTCGCCGACCATCTAGCGGCGCGCCAGGGAAATGGCATCAGACGCGACTCAAGAGAGGCCGTTTTACCTACTACCATTCATTTCCTGCAATGGGTGAAATAGTTACCCATCCTTCTACCGTATCCATATGGCGCTTAATCGGGCTCCGGCACTCGCCAGGAGGAGCTCTGAGCCGGCTGAGTGACCCCACCCACGCTTTATTAGGGAAGCGCTCCGGTGGAGTGCTGCGTTCGGGCGTATCCGGATGCCTGCCCAAAGGTGTACGCCCGCGGGGGGAGTGCGGATTAAAGGCTAATGCCTAGATGCCCATCCTGGGGAGTAACATCCTCCTAACTCATGGTAAAATACGATTAATGTGGAGTTGTAGCCCGGGCGGTTCTGCTATCATATCCATGCCTTGCTCACTTTACCAAGGAACTGAGTTCTGAGAGTGGGGGACAGATAATGACTCGAATAAAGGTAAAATAAGAGCATTTAGTATTGCCCATAAAATGTGGAGAAAATGTCTTTTAATAGAAAAAAAGCTTTTGCATTTCCATACTCTTGAAAACATGTTTTCTTTGACGAATTGTCATTCTACTTTCCTGAACCTAATCGAAAAACCTGAATGAGATTTAAAGTGAAACCTTCGCCCCGACTTCACTTACTATGCAAACAGTAAGATAACTTGTAAAAAGTTGCCAAGGTGAATTGGAAAGCCACAAACACTCCAAAACTTTCCAAATAATTGCAATACAATATGAAACAAATTAATTCTCAATGCCGGCGGAGAAGTGTAGTTTCCGAGTTTTTACTTGTGCAAGAATATTCCTTTGCGTATATCCTTTAGAGCGGGAAAATTTGCAGATCGTGCCCGCAAGCTTAGGCAACGTCTTTGGCCTTAGTCCGCGCCGCCTGCTGGCACCGCGCCACCCCACTGGGCGGCTGGGATGAGGAAGAGTAGAGGATCGCGGTCGCGCACGAGGTCGCCCCGAGGTGCATTCACGCGGATCAATTGGCAAACCTGCGCGGGACTTCCGATCACTTCGAGGTTCTAGAAACAGGCCAGACATTCAGGTCTCCAAATGTCACATCGTTCGCGAAAAATTGGAATCCAAGAAATGATTTTAATACATCAGTTGCAACGAAGGAGAAAAATGATTTTAACAGAAATTAAGTTTTTTACCCATATCAAGATAAAATAGGACTAAAGAAATTTTAAGAAAGATTTTTGTAGATTTTTTCTGACCTAAACCTCATGTCTTAAATATTTTTTGTTAGCTTTTTTCTTGTAAACATCATGCACTAACAAGTTCATTGAACAGTATTGTAACTGGATAATTCTAAAAAAGTGCCAATTTGTCAGAATTTGGGTCAACATTTTCTTTCGACCTACAGCATTGCCACCTAACACATCTTGAGTCTTATCATTTCAGAAATTATATGTGCTTAAAGCTACTTTCTTAATTCTTTCTTTATTTTTTAATAGACCTCATTACGTGCCTAGATAGTTTCCTTATAAAGGAGCTAGCCGAGTAAGATGGTAAAAATAACACAAGAAAAATCAAGTTGAATGTTTTGAACAATGTTTTCGACAAAAAATAGCTCTTTTCGAATTCACTAACCTCTTTAAGTCTTCCCAGACAATGAAAAACTTTTTAATTATATTTATGTGTGTTTTATCCTTAGATTTGAAGCATAGAAATTAATAAAGGTTAAAAACGCATTTCCTCCAAAGTACAATGGCTGACATCTTACGAGACATATCCTTCAACTTCCAGTAAATTTTTCGTGTCTTCATATTGCCGTGTGGGGTGACTTAAATTTCTTTTAAAATGTTCTTGAAATATTTTTTGAAAATGTTAAAAAACAATGATAAGTTTTATTCACTTTAGTCTGCAGTAAAATATTTATGAATTTGAGATAATTATAACAAGTTTCAAAGGACAAAAATACATGGAAGAGGTTTGGAACTATTTGTTTCTATATTGTTTCTTCATAATTTATGTATTTAGAAACGAGGAAAATGAAAAAGATGTTTTTTCTGATTTGGTGAAGAAGTGGGGGTGACTTAGACTGTGGGCAAAGCCTTTTTTTTTACTCTATCAAATACTTTTTAATGGTTCATTCGAATTTTCTCAGCATTCCCTCTCAGCGAAGGATATACTTTGAATAATTTTCCAGGAAAAACAAATAGCCATATTGCCCAATATTAAATAAAACTAATTAATAGAACTTATTTTTAATGTTAATAGCTATGTCGTCTTTTAACAATCATCGACGAATCTATCGATGACTGTACACCCCGCCACCGATGATGTGAAAACTAAGATCACTGAAACAGGTCACAAGAGTAACCAGAATTTTTACAGCCGTATGCCAAAATAAGCAAAAATCATAACGAGGTAGACAAAAATATATGCAGCGGAATATATTACTGTTTTGATAAAGAACTTTAAAAAATACTCAAGTGGTTGTTTTAAGAAATAGATAAACAAACGAGGGCTTTTTGAATTGATGAGAAATTCAGCATTATTTATTGACAAAACCAATTTGTAGACCGAAATTAGTAAAGGTAACAGTCGTTAAAATGTGTACTCTTCATGATTTTTGAAGTCACGATTCAGATGAAGCCGTTTAATCTCGCCGATCGTTGAGATACCAGCGAGGGGACACAACAGTCGGGTCCATCTCACTCTCAGTACCTTTCCCTTAAACCCAACTTAAAACGTGGCCAACTTATGGACAAACATATTTCTGTCAGATAGTGCCCTGAACTCGTGAAATAAAAGCACAATTTTTATGCCTAAAAAAACGTAACTCACGCTGATTCAGGACTACGTACGTAAAAGGCACATTGAACTCTTTATTTTGAGAATGAAACATTAAACGCTTGCAGAAGTGTAAAGGAACGAAACTACTGTGACTTTTTCCCCGTTTATCTGTTAATAAACCTTACGTTAATATCCACAATAATTAGTTTGAAATATTCCTTTACATAAGTCAAGGATGTAGATTACCTTCAATTTATCTATTTTCAAAAGTGCACTCCATACTTTTAAGTGGCATTTGTTTACATTTGAGATTTTACACATAGGGGGAGGGAGGGAGGGAGGGAGAGAGAGAGAGAGAGAGACAGACAGACAGACAGACAGACAGACAGACAGACAGACAGACAGACAGACAGACAGACAGACAGAGAAACGAGAATTTTTTTAATATACCGTCTATTCATTATAATTTATAGGTTTTCATTAAGTCATCTCTATAACAATGCTTGTCCTTATTGTCTCATAAAATATTCTCGAAATTACATCAGACGCAAACAAAAATTTTAAAAACACTTCAAAGCGACGAAAATGCCATTAAAAACTCGTAACTCTTCTATAAGCATTTGCATAATACATAAACATGAATGAGTGAATTCCCTCTGAACTTAATTCCAAACGTTGAGCTGGCAGTCCCTCACAATCGTTTACTTCCTCGCATTCTTTTTCGCAACAGAGTGGGTTATAAAGAAAATAAGAGGACAGGAAAAATTATTTCTTAAGATGTTTCACTTTCATATTGTCATCAACATTATATGTTGCATAAAATTGATTTGGTGACCTTCGTGCTGAGAAATGACTATAAAGAATGCACTCTCCTTGTTTTTCATGGAAATCATTTGTGGTAATGTTGTGGTTTACCTCGCTTGAAGTTTTCATCACTGTGTTGGAACATGAACAAGTAGTGACGATTAAATTAAATGATTCGTGGTTGTTTCTTTCCTTCAGAGTTTAATTACGTATGAACCACAAATAACTTTTCATAAGTAGGTCACTTTCTGTACGATGCGTGATCTGTACGATACGTGCGTAATGAGGCAAACCCAGATGTCAGATGACCTACCTGTATTTTTGTCATTCAATTCAGAAAAAAAAAATAAAAAATACTAGACAATTGATAAAATATGGTTTCAATATGGTTATATTTTTAAGTTAATACTACGATAAATGAATAATATTGATATATTCAATTTAAAAATCAATTCGTGAAGCCTGAGAACAAAAATAGTGCTGTAAATAAAATTTCATTTATCTCGTGTGATTTCGACAAAAATTGCTAACTTTCATTTTATGTTATGACTTTCTCTAATAGGATGTAAAATGTCTTCTATCCCCTGAAAAATTAGGAATTAAATATTCAAACCCTTGAGTTACCTTTTCTAAATATTTACTTTTCTTAACTTACTACTGCAGTGCACTTCAGTTGAAACGGATAATGATCCACAACAAATACTCGCGCCGCCACAGTTATGAAAAATTATTGCGTTTGTTCAAGCTCTTCGAGACGTTCTCACAGGAAGTTAATTAGATGAGATTCCACTCTACGAGGAAACTGCTCAAATCCGGAGCGATGGCCGTAGAAGGTGAAACAAGGAAGCGAGTGTTCAGTTCCCGCCTTCGCGACATTCTCCACATAGCAGTTCCACGCCAGGGTCGCTCCAGGCGGCCACTCGCTCTGCCAGCGAGCTCTTCTCCCGAAAGGCGCATGCGCGAGATCCGCTACTTTTCTGGAACGAGAGCGAAAGTTCTCTAACTCTGAAAGCCTGAAACTGCATTCACATGCAAAACATCCCTGAGTACAGCTGACCTAATTCCGAGAAATGTGTAGTGCAAGTTCGTCTTATTCTGCGTCGGTGTTCGTATGAGCTCCCCAATTCATTCTATTGATATAGTTCAACATTCGCGTACTTTAACTCATTCTGAAACAAAAGCCTAGTATGTATTGATAAAAAATACGAGAATATTAGTCATTACTTTAAGTATTACTATATCTGAAAATGCTTAAAATATTAAATATAATATTTTATTCTCTCAAAACAACTAAATTAAAAACATTTGCCTCCCCTCTGAAAGCATTTATATTCCACAAAAGCGACGGAATATATATATATATATATATATATATATATATATATATGTCCACGTAATAAAAATGAGAGAGAAATGTGCTATTGTGTGCGTTTTTAGTTTTGGAAGAAAAAATATACGACAATGCAAGTATCGTAAGAATTCAGAAGTCTTGTGGCAGAGAGTGCGACAAACAAAGTGCCTGTGACCCCTAGTTGTCATTCATGGAATTAGGACATTGGTTTGCAAAGTGGGGGGCGCGCCCCCCAACGGAGACTTAAAGGAAAGTCAAGGGGGCGCGGGATCCATTGAGTCGTGGAATACCCGACCATTCTCGAGTACTTGGCGCGCTAGGAACTTACGAATTTTGTTAGAGTTGCCTTGTTGCATTGTGTGATTTGTGACATAAGATATCGTTCGAGATGAGCTCAGCAAAAAAATGCAAGTATAACAATAATTATATTAATTATGGGTTTGCATGCTTAAGGATGGCGTCGAACATCCTCAGTGTGTTATTTGCTAAGTAGTATTGAGCAATTTATGCGAGAAAGCGTTTTCAGCACTTGTTGCAATTGATACAAAGTATCGGGGCAAACTTGACATTGCTAATGATTTACGTTGTGCCCTTTCTGATACCCAGCCAAGAATAGGGAATCTGATAAAAAATCTGGCAAGCTTATCCTTCTCACTGGTGTTTGTTGTCCCCTGTTTAATTTAAATTTCAAAATTTGTAATATTTGTAAATTTCAACTTGTAATATTAATTAGGCATAAATAGTAATGCATTTTCTTGTCCTAACGTCAAAAAAAACGAACATTTCAACAAGAAGTCAAAATACCATAAAATTGTAAAGAGTAAAAAAAGTATTGTTACTCAATGAAACACGTGTTTAATTCATTACCAAATAAAAATGTGCAGGGGGGGGGCAGGAATGTTTTGCTGTTGGCAGAAGGGGGCGTAGTAAAAAAAGGTTGGGAAGGCCTGAATTAGGGCAACGCGGCCTAATTGCCCTGCAGCCCGCGTTACATTCGTGCAGGGGGGGATGCCTAAGAAGGATATAAGGGTATGACATTCCTCCCCTCCCTCTTCAGAGGTTTTTCTCTGTTGCGAGAAACAGTCGTCCCACTCTTAAATCTTACCGCAGAAATGCGAACCGCATCCGAATATTTTTACCAAGTTTTTATTAAAGGATTTAGAGGAGAAAAAATTCTACAGCATTATCTGACTCGAACACTCCGAACAATTTGTTGGCTCTGAGCCACACGGAGAACACACAGTGTGTATGGAATCGTGGTGTTGAATACATCCGAACGGTGAAGTGTAATGGCAATGTTTCTCAGTTCAGACAATGCTTTCACTCGCAGACAAAGTGCCTTTGTTCTTGCTCTCGGAGTCTCCTGTTGGAGTAATGATGGCAATACGAGGGTAGAAGGCAATCCTGTGTTGAAGACTGGTTTGGATACGCAGCCTAATGCTTTTAGCAATTCAGGAAACACTTATGACTTCCAGTCCAAAGGAATGAGTTCATAGGCACCCAGGGTATTGGGAATCAATGCTACAGTAACTTAACTGACGTTTGCCCACTTATTTGACAACAAATCAAAATAAACTGGGGAAATATGATACTGGGTTACAAGATTTGTATAGATTAAAAATTTTCAATATTGAGAGAAATTTTTTTTTATATACAGTGAAAATTGATCTGTTATTCATTCAAAGATCTATCCACCTTGTGTTCGATTAATTGATGACGTTTATAATTATTGCTTCTTTCGAAGTTCTCTTCTTGTACATTTTCAGTCGTGATTTGCATGCTCTCTCTTTCATTTAGTTTGAAGATACAGAGCTGTTGTAAAGTGAACTTTAATTAATTACACACGATTAATTATACTCAAGTATGCCTTTTTAATTTATATATTTAACTTTATTTTCTTTAAACTGTTACTTACTATTTTCATTTCAACTTCCTTTCCTACAATCGTTTACAATGTATCTCCAATTTAAAAAAAAAAAACTGCCACCACTCTCCTATAGTTCCGGCCGTGAATTCACCTTTTCCAGGAACGTACTGCACTATTTTCCTCTATGGTTCCGAAAGAAAGTCACTGGGTGCACGCCTCAAGGGACGAGCCCATCCGAGAGTAGTTGCCTGTTGGCACTACGTCTCTGGTTGCGTGCTCACGTAGTGTTGGGGAGCTGGCTTTCGGCGCGAAGAGGCAAGGTTCTCGGCCGAGGCTTCCGTGGCCGTTGATCTCCAGGGATGGGCGTGCCCGCGCACGCACGGACGTGAGCGCGTGAGCACGACGAGGCTAACGCTTGGACACGCCCCGAGTTAATGGGCTCACACAATTTCTTCGTTTGGGAACACCGACGCCAAGCAAAGGGGAAGGCGACACAGACAAGTAATACGAGATTTTCGAAGGCAGCCATGGGAAATCTATGTGGAGGAGGCCTACCTCTCCGGCTGCTTATACTTTCTCCAATTCTCCAGGAGATTTGCTTTCATGTGGCATCATTTTTCCATTTCATCAGAACTTAATGTTATTTAAAAGTAAAATATTGTTAACAACTTCGTCATTTCTAGGCAAAAATTATGTGACACGAAGTAAAATATAGGCCACTCGTATATAAATATACAAATAAGTAAAACCATTGAATTTAGAAAATACTGATTAATGTTCAATTCAATTACTGGATTCACTACAAATATATACTTTGCACGCATTAAAGAGAGTCTAAATGACCTTCAAGAGGCAGTTACATTCGGATATGAAAGTAATTACCGCATGTTATAACATGTACAAGTCAAAAATTGTTCCACGAATCTGAGAAAGTAATTTATCATTTGATATTTTCATCCTGTGGAATAACCCCTTTCTCAAGCACCAATGAAACAAATTCTAAAACGCAAATCACGTATCACTGGTAGAGCTTGCGCGCTAAGTTCTGACCCATTTCTTTCAAGGAAGTGTCCAGATACCCCGGCGGTTTTCTGTGATACACATGGGAACAGTGGTGGTGTCGGCAGTGGTTCCACTTAGAAGTCGACACTGAGAATGTATATCACCGGAACTGATATACATACTTACTGATATAAGAGCTCAAAATCTGGCACACCTCGAGAATTAACAATGAGTAAACAGCGAGAAATCACATCCACAGAAAAGACCCTTCACTGTTGTTTTTCCTCCGTTTTGTTCAGCACATTTTAAGGAATTTCCTTCATTTTATAGAACTGGTTCAAACATTTCTGCAAGTGAACATTTTCATTAACTTATGAATATTTATTTTAATGAGTGTCCTTTATATTGTACAGCACCTTCAGAGAAACAATAATAAATAAACTGATAAAATGAAAATCTTTAAAATTGCAAATGATAAAAATCAATTGAATTATTTGAACGACCTTCTTCGCTTTTATTTTCTTAATTGTGTAGTGATATGTTAACTTAAATATTTCCTTTCTTGATTTCTTCCAATTAGCTTTTCATGATAAGTGTTACTGGGTCAAGATCGTATGCTAAATTACTCGTAGGTGTAATGGCTTGAATTTATACAGATTGCTTTTTCATGTGAATGAAACGTTTACTAAACTGATGTTGTGACCGAGTTATACGACTGGTGAGATTGAGTTAATTTGTTGGAGGTACTTAAATTTTCTTTTTCATTAGTTTGTGTAAGGTCTCTATCCATAGCGCCAACATCATTGACATTATTAATCTAGCTCAGAGAGAAAAATATTTTTAAAAAATTTAATTTCATTATTCCTTCCAAAGAAATTATCTTTAAATATATGATATTCCAACTGCAATTAAAATCAGATTCATGGCACAAGGGCACATGTCATTCATTTCAAGCAAAACTGTTTCTTCATCATGAGAAACCCGAATCTGTTAGAACCTGTATCGTTCAAATTTATTGTTCTCGGTTAAGTACTTATAAATGAATTGAGTGCACACTTTTTTTGTCTGCAATGAACTGGTATTAATGTTGAGCAGTAGCCTTTGATTCGGTGTTAGCATCTTATCGGCAATTAAGAAACATCCTGATATTCTCTATATCGAAACAGACACCGGTACATCGATTTAACACAATTGCATGACCAAATTAAGACAACAAAATTCAGCATTAGCAAGTCAAACAACAGTGACTTTAAGGAATAATGTTATATAGTACTCATATTTATGAAAAGCGTAGAGAGTTGATATACTTGGGGATGAAGTTTGTCGTGACGGAGGTATTTACAATGCAAAACTACAACAACGGGTGGGAGAAGTCAGTGGAATTGAAGTGAAGGGGAATGGTAATGGCCTTTGGTGATGAAGTCGGAAGTGGTTAGTGTCCATTACAGTCATAGGCAGGCCCGTAGCCAGGGGTGGCTCAATCACTGAACTACAAGTGTATACTTGAGCTATCCATGGCAGAAAATGGCTAATTTAATGAAAAAGTTGACAATCTTCCCAATGAAATTTATTTGAAGTAAAACATTCCTAAAAATATGTTCTTAAATACCAAAAATTGTTAAAATTAGTATTTGGAAATATAATACTTCAATATTGAGTTGAATTTGTACTCTATAATTATATTTTTACTGACCAAAAAGTGAAAATACATACGTGTTACAATAGTTATATATTGTTATAATTTGCCATATTGACCCTAGTTTCTTTTGCTTAACCCAGCCAAAATTAATTTTACCATTCTCAAAAAATTTGTTTCCCTTCGAGCGTGGTCATGTAGATGTCGAACTTGTCTCGATATTAGAAAACAATTTTTATGGAAGTTTTGTGTAATATGAGGTTCAACTGGCGAGTTGGTCGTTATGGGTGCCGTTGCGGTGGCAGGCGGTGACTTTTATTGCAATGTAAAGTGGTGAGTCAGGTTTAGAAGTAGATGTGTATTTAATTCCAAAATATATTGCGAAGTTCAAGATGGACTCCATTACTATTGAGGTTGAGCGTCATTTTAGCCAATACAAAGTAATATTAGGAGATAAAAGGGGCAGTGACACATCTGAATTGATTGATTGATTTTTTCGTGTTTCCGGGCGCGTCAACAGCTTTGGTCATTAGTCCCCTTAGTGTACTGCATGTTTTTTCTCGGGAGATGGCGGTTATCTTCCCCCGCTGAATGGCGAGATCCGGCGCCGACCTACCGTCGGCTAGTGGGATTTCCCCCTAACCAGGACTCTCCCACCAGCGGGGCGCCGCCCCAGTCAGAAAAAGTTCTAAGCTTCCGACCGGTCTCCCGGAATATGTGGTAGTGTAGTGCATGTTAGTGTAAGTGTGTGTGTGTGTAAGGGGAGAGGATAGGACAAGGAAGAGGAAGGAAAGATCGCGCGCGGTCCCTGGCCCGTTTGTTAGGTACTGCTCCGGCATTCGCCTGGTGTTGATCGGAGAAACCACGGAAAACTACCGATCAGAGCAGCCGGCCGCTAGAATTCTCCTCCAGACAACGACTGAATTCGACCTAGCTGAAAAGCTAGTGTCGAAAATCCTGTCGTCATCAGGACTCGAACCTAAGACCTCCCGGTCAGAGGCGCTGCAGTGACATCAGTTGATGCACTGAGCTACCGCTGCCGGTCACATCTGAACATTAAAAACATTGCTTTATAACCCACCTTATGTACGCTCATATTTCGGTACACGTTTCTAAATCCTAGCCTTGATCATAAGTCAATAGTCCAGTAATGCATGTTCTATCAGGGACAGTGTTTCTCCCCCGCTGGAAGTGAGATACTGCTCCGACCTATACGTCCGCTTTTGAGGTTTTTTTCGCAACCAAATATCTCCTTCAGCCGAGCGCCGCTCCTGCGGGACAGGCTCGAAGCTCTCAAAATATGTCTTAGTGTAGGACATATAAGTGGACAAGGATGAAGGCAAGGAGAAGACGAGTATGAGGAGGAAAAAATCGCGCACGATCCGTGACCCGTTTTTTAGGGTACTGCTCCGCCATTCGCGTGATATTGTTCGGAAAAAAACTCGAAAAACTACCGATCAGAGCTGCCGGCCGCTGGAATTCTTCTCCAGTTTCCTGTTAGTGGTTCAGTTCGACCCTAGGGCCTCCTGGTGAACGAGGCTACAGAGATAGTGTTGTTGCTTCTGAGCTGGCGCAGCAGGTGAAGTAGTGATGGTAGTGCTGGTGGAAGTGTCCGTGTTGGTGGTGGTGGTGGTGGTGGTGTTGTTATTAGTGTGATGTGGTTGTGGGTGGTTGAGCGCGGCGGCAGCGAAAGTGACGGCGCGGCGGTGGCGTGAACGCATTAGAGCGACTGCGCATTGCTCCCTGGCTGGTGTTGGCGCCGCGCAGAGCGCATGCCATGCGTGACGAATGCTGTGACGTGACACGCATTGGGCGTGCAGATCTGGAGGCGGCCCAACGCCCGCGGGGCAGTAGCGAGGGCGGAGATGGCGTTGAGAGCATGCGAGGGACGGGGCGGAGGCGCGACTAACAGCACGTTTCGCGGCAGGAATAGACCCGCGTAGAGTAAATGGTGCGTTCCCTTGTCCTCCTGGCAGCTATGCTCCGAAGGACGAGATAGGATAACCACACATTTAACCCAACACAATTTGATAATCTTGGTTTTCTTTAAACGAACTTTCATATTTTTCTCTTCCGGTATCCTGTGTTACACTTTTTTTATTCTAAAGTACGATCTCTTCCCATCTCTCCAGCTTCCTTTCCTAATAATATCCATTTCTTCTCTTTATAGTTTTCTTTGTATATCTTTATTACTTAATAAAGTAATCCCCTCTTGTTGATTTACAAGTAAAAGCAAGTCGGGCACATGTATATGAAGAATTCATTTTACTGACAATAAATGTGACACGTAGTAATACCAGTATTTGCTATAGAATGTTTCATTATATCGGTTATGAGAATAAATATCCATGAACGAGTCTTTAACCTGCGGACTAATTTTTCATAACGAAGTTCTTGTTATTACAAGATAGTAATTACTTATTACATGCGAGGTTTATCCAATAATACTTTTTACTTTTTTCTATTTTGTTAGATGAAACACATTTTATGAAATAAAAATCAAATACCACATTGCCAAAATGAGTTAATTCATAAATTAAATTAAACTACATGTAACTGTGTTCCATTATCAGAATGATTAAGGTTTGAAGAACAACTGGTAATTATTAAGAAGAGTTAATAAATGTTTTATAATAGATTAAGGAGTTATAAACATTACTCAAAACAAATTTATTTATTTGATATTTCCAAAATTATTTGTTTAAGTTTTCTTCGGGCTAAGATGGGGGGTTATTTGTTTAGGTTTGCTTCGGGCACATGAATCTGGCACTCTTTCGTTCCTGAAATGAAAACAGAGTCCCAAATCACTCTACGTACTAACGCATACATTTACACACATAGTGATTGTAGTTTACACACATACATGCACGCGAACACGCACACACACGCACATATTTACGTGAGTTTGACATTAAACAAAGTATATCATCTTCATATTTTTAACATGTTTACCCGGTTGCTCTGGGTACTGCCTTTTGGGATTATATTGTAGTGCTACTACTTTACTTCGGTGCGGACCAACCACCGAAATCGTTTGCTTTACACCCGCATCTCCTTCCGATTTGACTACAGGCATCCAGTAGCCCTGTTGTAGAAGTGCTTAGTTTCGAACCGTCACAAGTATGCTCTGGCCAGGAGCGAAAAATGATGCTAAATCAACATCTAACATGCAGAAATTCAAAAACCATCTTAAATGCTCGAATGCTTAGTTTAGGAAATACATGTCTATTTCGTTTAGTATGTGTGTGTCTGTTTTACTATTCACAATCCAATTAAATGAAAATATAAGAAAGAAATTGGCATTTGCTGGATGAAACGATGGCTAGGATTCCGTAATGTTTCCAACACTACGTTTGCGTGTGAAAGAGAGCTTGCTAGAAGATGTGGTAGCCAGTCGGCGCCAGCGGCAAAATCTTGGGATTTCCAAGACGCTGCGCGTCCACGTGCCACCCTACTGCACTCGTGCCAGTCCCCGTACGCCTGCTCCCTCCACGGAGCGACCCGCTTCCTCCCCGTGCTACGCCACTTCCGCCCCACGCGCCGAGAGATGCTCTTACAAGGAATCACTCGGCTAATGTTAATTATCGGCCTCCGAAGGATTGCAGTGCTTGTGCTCGAGTCGGAATGACAGACGGAACGGAAAATCCTGAGAGAACGTGCAGCTCGTTACTGGAAGTGATGTCATTGACAAGCAGTCTCATCAATGTGCGTGAGCTCAGTTGGAGCGGATATAAAACCATGATTCAATGATATTTATGCCACTCCTATATTTTCTCACTTAACCACAATGTATTAACATTATTTCCATATTTGTAAAATATTTAAAACAATTATTTTTAAAAAATATTTTAAAATATTAACTGAAAAAATATTATACGGAAAAGTTTTAAAAATTCACGTTCGAACGAAAAGAACTTAACAATTTCCATATTTTTCGTTAAATGAAATGCCTTGGAGTATTGTATTTTCTAACATCTAAAATGTGACAGATCAAGTGTAATTGCATTTTCAACTATTTTCAAATAATCTGGCGGAGGGCGTCAAGACGTGTGGCGGTTCAGCATACGTATCAAAACACTTAAGTTCTTGATTTTTTGTTAAGACTTTTTTTCTTTATCGGTATTTTTACGAAATATCAAAAAAAATCAATTTTTTTATTATTATTATCTCCATGCCCTCTACTTTTAGATTTTAAATTATTATTGGAATTGAAAACGCATTCAGGGCGTGACACAATCATATAAAGGTCCGTACGTAAGTGAGCGCAGTCCCTTTAAGGCTTGGAACTCAACTGTCATTTCCTGAACTATATTTCTATATTCCTAATGAAGACCAGCTAGTTACTTAGTAAGTGTGTGCCTTATTGCCGAACACCTGAATATAGGATTAAAATGTGTTGCTGAAGAATGGAGAGCCAAAAAAGTTACTCTACATGGAAATAACAAGGCAACCTAACATAAGACCTTCAATTTGCTTTTTCTCCTATACAAGTTTTTCAGCAAATTCATATGTACACATTACTCCTTGTAATTCAAATTTCATTCAATTTGTTTGAATTTTCTAGCAGTTGAATGTATTATGTAGACTAATGAACTGATAGAACAACATTCTTGATATAGCCATTAATATCCATACAATTAAACCTTTTGTTGAGCCTCCTTTTAAAAAAACAAAAGAAAAAAATCGTATCAGTATTTGCATTTTTTAATAAACGAACCAATAAACATTTTTAAAACGTTTGGAACAAACCTTGTGGAACAAAAATATTTTCAGAGTGAATGACTCGCTGATTCATCGCATAGGGCATCTTTGTCATTTGATCGAAAATTTAATTAAATCCGCAATATCTACTGAATGGTGAAACATTGTTAAAATTTTGCATGTAATATCATAACTGTGTGAATGAATATTGTGCAAAATTCCAAATTAATAGGTTAAGAATTTCCAATTTTAGCATTTTCAGTGGTCTTAACAAAAAACATTGATCACTTTGACTTATCGAGCACTTCTTATTAGCTGAGTTGAAGTATCTCTAACACAATGGCTTTTCACAGTGTACAATGATTTCCTCTATAATGCGACGGTTGTAATTGTAGCGGTTCTAAATAAGTTGCATTTAATTAGAAATAAATCGATGAAGTTAAACAGTCACGATGTCCACAATAATGACCTGTTCAATAAATGTTAATTCACTATCGATTTACAGTTAAATTATAATTTTGTGACGTTCAGATATTGGAAAGAATTGGAAAATCCCAGGAGACTGAGAAAGTCATGAAACCGTGCGTGACGTAATAATGAAGCATGACGAACCTGAACAATGACCATGTGTTTATTAAGGAGCGAAGATGTAAAATCCGTGTGTATCCCGATTCATGACAATGTAAAATCCGTGTGCATCGTGATTGATGACACACATGTAATTCGTAATTGATGACACACATGTTCATCATGATTGATTACACACATGTACATCGTGATTGATTACACACATGTACATCAATTAGCCTGAAAAGAAAATACTGTGTTGCATAAATTGCTTATTCTCAAAGATTATTGCCTTATGTAGAATTTTTTTCTTATTGAAGTCACTTATTAGTAACATAATTACATAATATTCCGTAAATTTGGTTTGATTTATTTTGTCAAAGAACAATAAAAACTGTATGTGGCATATGGGGTAGAACTACAATCTGTGCACGTTAAATTAAACATCACATTGCCTCCAAAAAATTTTTGAAACTATGATTTTTAATACCAACGTATTTAACGAATTGTAGAATTGCATTACAACACTTCGCTTTTTAACAAACCGTAAAAATTCCTGTTGGAAATAAGTCGTTTTTTTACCTAGAGTTTGACAATAAACTGATATTTAAATCAATGCTGCTTAAACTTCAAAAGAATACATCCAACATACGATTTAGTGTTCCTAAAGTAAGAACCTCGAGTCTGATTGATGATTCTCCATCATGTCTTAAACGTTCATTATCCAAAATAAAAATTCAATACTAATGAAAATTTTCTAGTAGATCCTTTTCGTTATTACAGAAAGAATTTTGAAGGATATAGACAATTATTTTTATTGTAGAGTTTTAATAAATTAGATAATAAAAACTATATCTCACTACGAAAAAATCGCATAAAAATACTCACCTTCTAAACTAAGCTCAGGAAGTGCTCCTAGAGAGAGGATGAGGTTGACCTGAAAATATAGTGACCTCCAAACATCGACTCCGTTCCTCAAAATCACACACGATGCAAATACTCGCTAAATAGTAGGTTAAGGTGACATAGAAACCGTCCTACACAATCGGGGTTGAAAGCTAATTCTGGAATGCCCTTTGTCGAACCTTAAATTCTCTCTGCCAAGGCGTGTACTCAGTTTAGCATGTAATCTCAGTATCATCAACGTATATAATCAGCCAATATTGAATAAAAGAAAGATTATTTTGCAAAACATTTCTGTGGAAATGTTTCGTTTCATTCTAATGTTCTTTCTTCAGAGAAATACAATACGCTTAATTTAAGGTGTTATTCGAAATATTTTTTCTTAATAAAAGTTCCAATAATTACTTTTTATAGACAGTCACAAATACATTTATGTTTTAATAAATGTATTTGTCACTGTCTATAAAAAGTAATTATTGGAACTTTTATTAAGAAAAAACTTAGTAGCAGACAGCCTATGTTTCATCGTTATTCGAAATACTTTGCAAGGAAGTCACTAGTGAATACTAAACTTCTTTATTACTCAGTTTCTTGAAAACAACCGGTTTATGAAATGACACCGCCAATTTCGCCCAGCTCTTTATTCCAACCGGTCAATATAACGAGTGGGATATTGCTTCTCCTAGCGTGAGATCGCACGCACGCGTGCGGACTACGTCTAAACTCGTGCTCTGTGAAGCGTGTAAGTGGCCCGCCAAGTAGTGCCCGAGGTATTAGCACGCGTGCGTCATAATCTCATGCAGCACGAGGAAGTATTAACGACGCTCTGATATTTCGCACTGACTTGCAGCAAGGGTTCATAGGATTTTTTCATTTTTTAAAGCATTAGTCTAAAACACAATTTTTTAAATTATTAATGTACATGAAATATTTTCTATTCGAAATGTTTCTATTTCAATGGTCGATTTCTGTTTGACATGTTGGATTAAGACATTTGTACTTTAATAAATTGAACATATATATTTTTATAGTAATATGTAACTTTGGAATTCAACAATATGCGCTGATTAAATAAATAAGCAATCCAAAATTCAACATATAGGTACTGTCAGAGAGAGAGAGAGAGAGAGAGAGAGAGAGAGAGAGAGAGAGAGAGAAAGAGAGAGAGAGAGAGAGAGGGAGGGAGGGAGAGGGAGAGAGAGAATAAAATGGTAGAAGTGACTTCTGAAATAACACATTTTAGAAATATTCCTATAAACTTAAGAAAAAGTACTCGTCTCTTTCTCCGGTTAGATATAGGGAAGGGACATAAAGTATTCATTGGATTAACGACTGCCTAAAGGGAAGTGAAGTCCTCCTGATTGCCCAGTACTTATCCGGCAATGCGCAATATGTCCAAAGGTAAGAGGGATCCTGTGTCCATGCTTGGAGGCTTCCATTCGACCTTGCCACTTCATGGTACGGCTAAGCAGGAATGCAATGATTCGAGCTTTTAAATAATCTAGTGATTATTAATTGTTTCCGGGTGCATCAACTACTTAGGGCATAATTCCATAAGTGCAGATTATGTTATATTTGGGAAAGTGGTGGAGTTCCTCCTTCACTGGAATGTGGGATCTGGCACCAACGTTCAGGATGGTCTGCGGTTTTTTCCTCCAGATATGGCTATATGATATCTGGGAGCTGTCACGTCTCCAGGGAAAAAGTTCTAAGCTCTCAACTAGTCTCCCTACATATGTGGTGGAGTAAAGCATGTAAGTGTGAGTGCGTAAGGGGAGAGTATGGAATCAGGTAAGAAAGATATCGCGCGGCCTATGGGCTGTATGTCAGGGCACTGTTCCAACATTCGCCTGGTACTGATCGGGGAAGTTATGGAAAACTACATATCAGAGCAGAAGAAGACTTCTTCAGACAGTGACTGAATTCGTTGTTGCTAGATCCAAAATCCGCTACTGACGGAACTCGAGCCCTAGGACCTCCAGGTCAATGATGCTGAGCTTTACGATGTAATGATATCGTCTGCGAACTGTCGTTGTCGGTTTTAAATAGTGGAATGTTGAATGCTCTTTTAATACTGAACTGGTCACTTCAGTTTGCAGCCTTCAATTTTAGAATAACATCGGCAAAACACCAAATGAACCTGCAGCTCACTGCAATTTGATGCATTGAGAAATATCTAGGTCAAAAGTTGCCACGTACGAGTATATTAGTTCGTATATTCATAATGTGCTATGATTTGTAGGTTTAGAAGTAAGAAAAACATAATATGCAATGAATATCAGTGGTGTCATTTCATTCGGAATTCTTGCAGTCTGATTGACGATTTCTCGCTCATTGCATATCTCACAAACTTCATTCCAATTTGTGTTTTCTAATTGAAATATTTATAGTTTTGTCTTGATGTGTTGTCACGTGTCATTCATGTTTTGTCTAGCAGTACCGATTCGCTGATCATTACTGACACCTCGTATATCCTTTCGCATTAAATGCTTTACGAAATAAATTCAACCTATGAAATTTGTCCATTCAATGATTTCACAACGTTGTTTTGTTGAATAGAGAAACGTAGAAACCATTAGCGTCCTCTGATAATTATTATCGACAATATTTTCGTTTCCCATTCATTTTAAAATAGCATAGGAGAAACTTTTCTAGGAATCCAGTAGATGGAACTACGATCTCACACTCATTTACATCACTTTCGATAACCGAGGAAAATTATATAAAATTTAATCAAGAGTTTCGAACTCTTCTGTGAGAAACATTTTCTCTCCAATTTCCAGTATTCTAAAATATCACTCTTGAACACTAGCATTTATTGACTGTACAAAAAACAAGTAGCGTAGCGAATATAACTGCATAATTTAGAGGATGATTTTCTTAGTCCAACTCAAATAGCTTCCTTAACTCCTTTCCAACAGTGTATCAAGATATTTAGCTTTTGTTTCAGGTTACCTCGTGACAAAGTTTCCTGGGGAAACCGGCCTCGGTTATAATGAGCTGGATGTGGTGTCGTTTCTAAAGCTAAGAAGTGGACCCAATTACTATAGAAAGCATCTTCTAGATTAATTGCTAAAAAGACAATCACTCTATTCCATCAAATCTGGGCGTCAAAACATTCTCTTCCTTGAATATTATTTCTCAATTTCGTATCTCTTACTTCACTACTACACCGAATAAGCGGGTACTAAGCTATTGTTAATATGTTCAGTGGTCGGTGTGGTTTGAGTGCCAGTGGGGGTTGCTGCTGGCCCAGCAAGCAAAAGGAAGCGGTATTCTGTTAGTTAAATATAAGAGATGTTAGGCCCAAAAAAACAAACCGATCTCACATCAAGTAAAATTCACAGCTTGTTCCTGCGCTTTTTCAGGGGCAAAAATATATTTACACACTCACATTCATAGATCTGATCTTAAATCTACCGAAAAGTGCGTAGAATTTTATTACACATTATACTTTTTTCTTTGACATTTCTTGAAAACAACGATTTGCGATGCATCGCAACTTATTGTTTACATTATTGTTGCTAATTAGTTTTAGACAAAAAAATTGATGCAAATTGAATATCAATTTAGAGTTGTGTGAAAACATTACCATTAATTACGTTTCGGTTAGCTTCCACAATGAAGACCCAACGTGGAATCCTGCAAAACAGAAATCTGATTGTAACGTCAGCAGATAAGAGTGACCTATTTATGCGGAAAACTCAATTAGAAGCTTGTCGATATCATGTCACTAATAAAACCGCGAGCGCGGAGGCGTCAGGAGCGGAAGGGGCGTGGGCAACGAGTGCACGCGCACGCAACCACACACACACACACACACGCACGCACGCACGCACACGCGCGCGCGCGCGCGCGCGCGCGCGCGCGCGCGGCCTAGCGCACGCAGAGGTCTCCTGCCGCGCCTTCTCTGCATTCTGAACTCAACGACCGATAATAGGATTACATCGTCAACTAGCGTGACTAGCGCCTCTGATTACATCCCTCACATTTGTTCTGAAAGCTCTCGCACCCCTTCAGGGGCCTTAATTACCGTACAGTTCTCACGAGTACCTTCAGGAAAGCACACGATGTGCTCCTAACACTCTTCTATCCGATTATGTTTCTAGAGTTGGAGCGCAATCCGTAATACTTAAACAATTACTCGCGCCTAGCGAATTAATCACACGAAGACATTGATAGATTGACTTTCCGGGCGCGTCTACTTCACGTTGGCTTGCGATGTTTCCCTCTTCAGGAATCAGCGAGCACTCTCCAGCCGGTACAAGCTGTAAGCGCCTCACATGTCTGATAATGAAATGCATGTAATGGTAAGTGTGTGTGTGCGTGCGTGCGTGCTTGCGTGCGCTTGAGAGGAGAGGTAGGGACAAAGATGAGGAAGGGAAGATCGCACTATGGCTCGTTTGATAGGTTAAAGCTCTGGCATTCGCCTGCTCTTGATCGGAGAAACCACAGAAAACTTTCAATCAGAGCAGCTGTCCGCTATAATTTTTTTTCGGGTCAAGGTTGGAGTCGATATAGCTCTTTCGCCAGTGTCGAAAAACCCTTGACCATCGGGTCTCGAACCCTAGGGCCTCCAGGTCAGACTCGCTGCAGTGGCCTTGTTGCCTTGAGCTAACTGATCCGGTTTAAGACATTAATGACTTATGTACATTTCTTAATGATGATTCGATTAAAATAGTTTGTTTCGGCAACAATTCTATGGAAAATATTAATAAGAACATACTAAGACGGCTTTTCTAAGAGATCGAGGATGCGTCGCAGACGACTGAAATAGACTAAATAGAAACAGGGAAATTCGTTGCTTTGACCTCGTTCGTATACTTCGCAATTCCTCTCCGTTGACGATGAGCAGGTCTCAGGAATGCCAGAAAGCCACAGCTCTGCAATACAGATCGCACTACGGGCCGCAGAATAGCAGAATCGCCTTAGGAGATCGTTTGCCTGGCTCTCTCATTTCCCGAGCGGTCAAGGAGAAACTGCAAATTCATTCCTGGAAAGCAATGAAATAGATCCAAAAACTATTTGTGAAAACACGGAAAACTGGAATTAGTTTTTGGAAAGATGGTTCATCTTACGACATTTGAATGGACGTTGTAAGAGAGAATACAAGAAAGATTCGTCAAAAAAGACATCGAAAGGCAGAAAATTAGATGCTATAAATTGGCAAATACTTGCTGAAAAACTAATTAAAAGGATAAAAAACCTCAACATTAATAAAGCAGTAACTATTTCTATATCCTTTATACAATAGGAATGAAGAATAAAAGATCTAAGCAAAAGAGAGAAAATTCATATAAATTCCTATCGCAAACGTTTCATATACAACCTACTCGTAAAACAATGAACAAAGAATTTCACTTGAATTCCGGTAGCTTAGACAAAGTGTGTCACAACCTCTTGAAGCTCCAATCTCAGCCAACCGTTTCTCGTGCGTCTTATCCGTGGCAGCCTTTATCATGTGAGCACTTGGAGTCCGCTCGCGGCGAGGCGGCCAGAGGTGCGAATCACGCTCGCTTCCCGTGAGTCGCCTCGGATTTCGCCGACCGCCGCCGACTCAGCGCCGGGCGTCCTCAGTGCTGCCCGGCTGGCCGCTTCGTGTTTCCGACCTTCCGGAGCGCGGGGTCCACGCACCGACGTCACTCAGGAGTCTTCCGGTGAAGTGGAGCGAGCTCGGGGCCGCGAGGTTGGTAGCAACGCCTTCCCCGCCGCCGCCGCCGCCTCTGTATGGACTCCCTGCCGCTGTATCTGCGTCGCGTCGCATAAAGCGTTGGCGCGCGTCGGCGCCGGAGGCCACAAGTTTGCGGACGCGCGTGCGGATGGAGGCGGCGGCGGCGCTGGCCACCGTGGTCGTGGCGTCGCTGGTGACGGCGTGCCGAGGCGCGCCCCTCGTCACCATCACCGCGCCGGCTCCTTGCGACCCCTCGCTGCCGGCCATCCCGCGGGGCACCAACCTGCCCAACGGCAGCTTCCAGGCGGCCGACGGCCTCTTGTACCCTCCGGGCGCGCCCTGGCCGCACTGCGGCGCCGCCCACGTGCGGGTGCCCGCGTGCGATACGCCTGGAGACCCCGTGCCGCTCGGGGGCACGCTGGACGTGGACGGCACTTTGACGGACTCCAACGGTACGGCGTGGGCGTCAGGCACCTTTTGGACGGACACCGACACCAATACAGTGCTGGCGTGCCCGTGCGAGAAAATGCCGTGTGTGTTTAAGTGTTGTGGTGAAGGACTAATGATGCGATTGAATGACACGTTGTGCGTCGATGAAATCGAATATAACCGGACAGAAAGCGAAGAATCAGATGTTCTTAAAGGGTTTAATTTCTTTTCAAAAGACCCTTGCGTTGAGTATGGAAAGTACATACTGGACCCGAGTGACCCGGGAGATGCATTCACATTCTCTGAAAACGGCATTCTCCAAGTGGGCGGTCATCTCCTATATCCCAAAGGCCAGTTCTGTGTGGAACAAGTGGTGTCGCAGCCTGGGATTTGGCAGGCGTTCGTGTGCTTCACTACACCAGAGGACGAACCCATCGCATCTACGAACATGATTTTCTACCCACTGTTCATGTTAGTGTCAGAGCCCTTTTTGGCGGCGACTTTCTTCGTGTATGCTGTCGTCCCAGAGCTTCGTAATTTGCACGGGTTGGTGATTATGAGTCACGTAGCTACTCTGTTCTTTGCGTATCTCACGCTCGTCATCGTGCAGCTGGCTGCTACCTCTATGCCCTATAATGGATGCATTCTCTCAGGTACGGTTACGATTGATTATTTCGTATATTCGAGCGCCTCAACTGTTATGGTCATTAGTCCATAAGTGTAGTGCATGTTTTATCAAGGGGGTGGCGGCGTTCTTCTCTCGATGAATGATACGATTCGGTGTCGGTTTGCGGGTTTTCCGCAACCAGCGATCTCCCACCAGTGGGTTCCGCTCCAGTCGAGACAAGATTAAGCTCCCAACTGGCATCCCTTCTTGTGTGGTAGTGTAGTGCATGTAAGTGAAAGTTCGTGTAAATAAAGTGTGAGGATAGGAAAAGCAAGAGAAGGAAATATCGCGCGCGGTCCTTGACCCACTTCTTAGGGTATTGCTCCGACATTCGCCTGGTATTGAGAAGAGAAACCAACGAAAACTCCCGATCAGAGAAGCCGGCCGGTAAAATTCTCCTCCAGACAATGAATTCCCCCCTAGCTGTTGCTAGTTTCGAAAATCCTGCCTCCGTCTCAGGTACGGTTACAATACGTTGTAAATGTAAAGCTTGATGACGGGGCTCGACAGCTACAGCTCGCCGACCTACTCACTTCATTGCCCGCTGAGACTCCTCAGTCCTGTCTGTACTTTGAGACTTATGGATGAAAATTAGAGGTAATTTCTAGAGATTCCTAATGTTTCACGAACCCAAACAAAATTATTTTTAAATACTTCCAATGATCCAAATCTTTAAATTAAAAACATTTACAATAATGAACTTTTGGAACAGTATTTTGAAGGATACGATAATTTGTTCGAGATGGAACAATTTTCAAGACCGTCAAATTACGCGATGGACAGACGTCGAATGACGGATTTCTTTAGGTCATTTTATCAACTATTGCAATGTAAATTGAAAAAAAATATTTAAAGCGCGAAAAAATCCGCAAACTACGTTACGTATATTCCATTGTAACAACACAGTAGAAAAACATTCAAAAGAATACATCCAAGCAAGCACTAGTGACAAAAATTTTAGTACTCTAAAGTTATAATTTAATTTTCTTCAAATTAATCAGAATTCATGGGAGAGGCTTTACTGACTAGCAAATTGATAAGAGGGTGATGTAGCAGTGGAAATTGTTTATGAACTTTGTTCAAAATGCCCCCTACAATGAAAGCAAGGGATATTCCGTTGCCAAAAACGCATCGCTTTGGAGGCGCGGAGACCAATATTTTTCACCCGTTCCCTTATTTTATTTCTGAACATAGAAGTAGCTTCACTATCTACGCACGTTTTATCAAGCTCTGTGAATGTTAGAAGCAAATACAGTTATTTAAATAACCGTTCTCCATGTTTTAGCAGCGAGAAGTCTATTCCTTCTTGTGGGGCAAGATATGGGATAAGGGACAAAATCTGTAGCTCATTTGCCGTTGTAAATAGTTGTTATTACATGGGAGTGAGTATTTATTGTTATCAAATCTTGCCAAAGACGCTCGTGAATTTATAATTCAACTTAACATATAAGGTAAGGATAAGGGCTCGGATAGGGATTCTGGATTTCAACAAAAGGGGGACGGACTGCACTTATGGCGTATGTAATTTGCAGACCAAATAATTCCTTCATCTTATCTCGTGAAACTTACTTTCTAATTCTGTATGTAATTTGCGGACCAAACTTTCTCAGGTAAGGAAACGGAAATGCAGGTAGGCGCTTCAAGAGCGCTAACGCCGCGGTGCTGCTGGCCAGCGTTTCCTTATGCCTTTCCCTTCACTTGGCAGACGGAGATTTTTCGAGAGGTCCCTAGGTGGCAGCAGTCTCATTCACTACTTAACGCCCTTGATACATTAATAACTATTATTGTAATCACGTTTTTAGTTATGTTGCCTTTTATAAAAGTAAACAATTAACAAATTTTCTAAACTGTTCTGTATCAAATTCATTCTTGAGTCAGAAAAAATGTTTTTGAATGCAAAAAATGATCTTTTGCGTCACAACATTAAATTGAATCATATTTTAAAGACGAAATATAAGCCAAGGTCAATTTCTGTATTTTCTGATTTTTCATCACTATTAATGTTTTTTACATTTTGGAGAAATTTCAAGTCATGATTTGTATTTAACACTTTATGTAATTTCCTTTTAGCAATCTCACCACAATCTCCTAATACTATTTCCAGACACTTTAATGTCTTCAACAATTTTTAATGACTCCTCTAGTTTCTACAAAAAAATTTGAGAAAAATCTTAAAACTGTTAAAAAATTATTAATAGTATCCCGTAAATAATTATTTTCACTTCGAGAAAAATTAAAGTTTTGTTTTTCGTGTCATATCTATTTTATTGACATTGTTTTATCATTTCTGAGTTTCAGTATTTCAAATTAAGTAATTTCGGCAGCAACATTAATCTTTAGCACCAAACATTTCGACTAGGAAAACTTCACCAGTAGATATATTTTCTTAATTGATACCTACTTACCTCTTTGCCAATGTAGCCTAGTTACTTCTTTATTACAGCAGTTGCAATAAATTACATTTACATCCGTCCTCCATACAATAGTTGTTTCCAATCCTTTGTTTGAAAAGAGTTGCACACGAAACGTTTGAAGAATCCATTTTATACTTAACTTCACAATTAAGAAACTCGTGTTAATCCTCTGTTGCACGCCAGCAGACTGAGAGCCTGCTCTTGATTATTTTCCTCTCCCATGGACAGTTCACAAAGGATTTGAGTTTTGGCTTTGTGTATATTCCGTATCCTTTTCTACGTATCATATGGCGTTGATAATTCATTTCGCGATCGTTGTTTCCCGCACGTGTACTCGCATCGCAAATCCAAGTAGTGTACCGGAAGGTTAAAATGTGTAGTATAACATTAAGCCCCAAAGACACTTGCATGCTCTCAGGATCTAAGATCAATATACTATTTATTATCGTCCGTTTTAATATTCACAAATTATGCAGAGAAATAATAAGAAAGTACTTTGTTTTAAACGAGTTTTTCATGAAACATATTTCCAAAGTTTGAAATCTCTACGTAGCTTAAATAAAAACATGCATTTGCATGGAAATACTGTCTCTAGTCTTTAAGATACATTAATTTAAAGAAGACACAGAATAAGTAATGAAAGATTCCGTACTCATTTCAATCGGTCCGAATCGTAGGGGCGACAAAATATGAAATGAAATGGTTCAAATTTTTACAAATTATTATTATTATTATTATTATTATTATTATTATTATTTATTGTGAAATCTTGCCGTCCCCTAAAAGAGCCGTGTGGGGCCGGCCGCCCCTGCGATAGGCCACTGGTCACCTTCCACTTGTACCTGGAAGGGCAGATAGTCTGTTCGCAAATTACATATATCATTTTCCGGGTCGGTCCACAATTTACCTACGGGTTTAGCTCTCATTTTCCTCCCGGTCCGCAATTTACATACCCCGCACTTTTCTCCTATACGTCACACAGCTTTATAGGAAATAAATAACGCTTGGCAGCCATTCGGTGTCGCTGTTACCGACTGCAAGGATTTCAAAATGATTTTTTCAATACAATTTTTACGGCCCACGAATTTATGTATGACGTGTTCATAAGTGATTAGCATCTCTGAATGTGTCTAGAAGTTGAGTGAGACACTGCCAATGAAGACCAACTTCAGCGCAGAGCGGCTGCTACCGCAGATAGTCCAGAGTCCGCAACTAGCGAGAGGCGGCAATGATTTCGCCTTAGGGATGAAGCTTGGAATGTACCGCTTACATATTGTGCATTCTCATGTAATAATGATGACACGTAATATTTTTTCATCACAGCCACGAACCATTCGCAGTTCTTAATGGCCAACGCTCTCGCAAGGACATAATACTAGAAAAACGATGCACCTTGAACTATCATTCTTTTCGATGTCACGTAATTGGTTGGTAAGACATATTACTGTTATGTGTGGGCTTTAAAAGAGATTAAAAAGATTAACAGACATACAATCGTGAAGTATTCACATTTTTTTCAAACTTACAATTGATCCCAAGATGTGTGTGCAGGGTTTAAGATGAGCAAACACAAATATCTTAAAATCGTCAATAATAATAATAATAATAATAATAATAATAATAATAATAATAATAATAATAATAATAATAATAAATTTATTGCCACGAAAAAGGCGAGTTTGAATTAAGCTATTGATTTACCCACTAATATTAATTAATATTCGATAATAAATTGCATCAACAATAAATTTTTAGCTTCAATAATGAAGGTGTAGGTCAGTTCGAAAAAAGTTGAACGTTTGCAATTTTGGAAAATTGGACATTTCCCATGGTTACACTTTGCTTTATCCGAGAAGCCAATTGAAATAAAAATATATAGAACCGTTTTTGAAAAAAAAATAAATCGCCTCACGCATGTTATATTAATAGGATATACCAAGGAAACACTTGGTATAAATTGCTTACAAATATGCAATTTGGAGCGGTTAATAAAATTTACGTGGGCTGAAGGTGCCGCCCTGCCCTTCATAAACGAGTTGGTTTGAGACAATAGCTTAACTCAGGTAGTGACCAAAACTACCCGCGATAAAGCCTCACCGTTTTCTTTTTTAGACCGGCGAAAAACTTGCGTGTAAAGCAAGTCCTGGAATTAGCGATCACAAAAGAGATCTTGTAAAAAGGAATAGAGATGGTGTGCGAAATGATCCTGAAAACGAAAGACACATTTTTCAGTATTACAAAACAGAAGTTAGAAATTTGCTGTTATATTTAAAAAGACATTTTTTACCTTCGGCTTCTAGTGGATGTATCATAGAAGAGATTAGGGCAAATTTTAAGAATATAATTTCAGAATGCTTAGCAAATACCGTGCCTACCAAAATACTATGGTATAATTCTAATCCTGAATACTATAACAAAGTGAGGTGACTCAAAAGCCGAGTTAGAAAAACGTATAGTAAACGTAACATAAATAAAAAACAGAAAAATAATTTTCTATCATTATCTTACGATTTACTAGCATTCAAGGTATATGCCCAAGAGAATTATCTGAAATAATTTCAAACGATAGATTGAAACTTCTTAAAGGTGTTAGCAAACTTCTTACAGGTGAATGAGATGTAAGAGAGGAAACAAAGTATCCTGGCGATCTCACAAGCAGACAAACTATAGAGGAGTGTGTGCTTCTTTGAATATACATTACGCATGTGTTTTCAAAGTAGGAAGGATGTAACTCCAGTGTTGGTAACAGCAACCGCAACTTTCGGAGACGAGAGAAATACGTAAATCTAAGTCCTAATGGATTGTCGGGAGAAATACTAAAATTAGGAGGGGCAGCCATAATTTCATACCTTACGCGGTAATGGACGTCACAATAAAAAATAAGAAGATCCCTCGAAATGGGAAAGAATCAATCGTAGTGCCGATTCACAGGGGAAGAGATGAGGATTGTTAACAATTACAGACCTCTAAGTTTAACATCAGTCATCTGCGAGCAGTTGGAATACGTAATTGGGGAAGTATATTCGAAGAATGTGGACTAAAATTGATTGGCTATTTCAAAATCAGCACGATTTTCGTCCTCTATTTCATTCTTGTAGAGGCCCCTCGAAAATTATAAAATTTTGGAAGTGGTCAGATATTAGACTCAGTAATGGCCAATTTTGTCCAACTCTGTCTTTGAGACCACAAAAGTCTAAAAAAGGACCGGTTCTTTCTGCATTTTCACAGTGCCAAATTAATAAAATGTTTTCAACTTATTCTTTAAATGTGAAATAAGGTAAAATAAATAATTTTCATTTTAATTCTCACCAATAGAAGGCAGTACTTCCCTTTCTGAACGTTTGAAGCGAAATGAGAAGTCTCGTACTACTAGCGAGGCAGTGGCCACTATTGGCGTCGTTACCCTAAAGTATCTTAAAAAGTTGAAACTGATGGTTAGACAGCACGAACAGCCGTTTTCGAAGAAAAAAACAACAATTATTCGGTATCAATGGCTCCCGAAACGCTTATTTCCGTCAAAACCTCGATATCGTTGTTGTTGTTGTCGTTGGTGGTGGTGGTGGTGATTGTGGTGGTGACTGTGGTGGTGTTTCAGTATTACTTAAGTTTCTCTATACGACGTGTACAAGAAAATAAATCGTTAACGTGTTTCAAAATTACTGAAATATCATTAGTACTAAATTTTTTGTTTGTTGAATTTTGATTGGGTCAATATTAGCTAAATATCTCCATGAAATTAACGACATTCCCGATTAACAATTTGGATTTAAAAGAAATAATTCCACCACACACTAGCTCCTGCGCATTAGTTGATTTATAAGACGTCCTATAAATCGTCTATGTCCTATAAATCATGAAACCTATATATTTCATGAGAGTGAATTATGCTCTAATGAGTTGAAGATTGTAACAATGATGTCGATGATGAGGAGGAAACGGAGAAATGAGAGGCGAGGGAAACGGGAAAACTTGAGAAAACTGCCGGGAGCTACTTTAGACCATCTTTATGCCATATAAAGAAGCCGGGGATTGAACCCGCAACCCAGCATACGCACTACACATTACGCCATGAGCTTACTAGTAGCAATTTTACTGAAGAGGGAATACATCTTGGGACAATTACTTCAGAAAATCTAAAAACGACGATGAAGGAAAGAGTATCGGTTAATCTGGTGGGAATCAGTCTTCTCTGTAAGTTTAGGTACAAGTTTGGAATTCTATTTCTCAACCACTCGTGTTTGTTTTTAGAAATCCCCGATTCTCAAACTTCCATTCCTTTGAAGACCGATTTCCAAAGTACTGACATTCGTTTCGCTCTGGGATGTAGAGAAACAAAACGCCACAAAACATCCAAAAATATTTCAGTTCCCGCCCCCTAAGACACTATGAATTAGTCCCCTAAGACCTGCCCCCTAAACTATGAATTAGCCAAAACTTTATTTTTTACAATTTCTCTTCCCTATTTTACTAGAAAAAATCTGCCAAATCAATTAAAATATCAGTTATCTTACAATTTGATGTATTATTTTACGTATTTTTATAATTTGCGCTGTTCTAAGTAAAAACAGCACTTCTTGACTGCTAGTTTTTTGGCGATGTTCCATTATCCGACTTCCGATTATTCGCCAAATATTGAATATTATAAACAAACATTTAAATAGGTCAAATTTAGAGCACGCTGTAGGTAGCCAAATAAAATGAGCATGACCTCTAGGCTCATCTTGCGATATATTCTTATGTAGGGTCGGAATACTTTGCTACGCACATCTGATGTTAAACGTAATCTCATGACTACGTTGGTCTCGTGCAATCTTTATCAGGAGAGGATTTAGAGGAAAACACAGTCGTCTTGAGATATTTTCTCAGTACCTTATCAAGATTAATAAAAATGTCTATTATCATAAGTGCCAAGACCCACCATTAAAATAGCAACTAATTCCAAAAGTTTCTTGGAAACACATGCATGGTCGAGTAAAAACTTCTTTCCCCTGCAAAACGATGACAAATAAGGTGCGCAAGTAGTGCGATTGTAATGATATAAGCTATATTAGAGTTACATATTTTTGCTTCTAGGTGTTTTATCAAATAAACTGACTAACTCTTCCCGCCCTTCTGACCGATTTTAAAAACGATTCCCTTCAAAACTAATATCCATCGCTAATAATATATAATAAATAGTAAAATATAAATAAAAAGAACTAATGGTGCTACAACACATACATTCTCGCAATATTTCAAACTTTCGAAAAATTTTGAAAATTCAGAGTTCAACAGATAATCATACCTGGGTCATTTTTTAAGGGTCCTCAGTTCTATCCGTCGAAAAAGTTTTAAAAACAAATTGGACATATTTGTGAGAGTTTTTATAAATTGCATTTACTCCAAGTAGAAATTGCCTGAGACCACTCTCTTTTCAAAAAATTGCATTGCATCGTCTTTTTTAAAGATCTATTTTTAGAACAGATTTTATTAAAGAAATTAAAAAATCATCAATATTACACTTTTGCTATGTTAATTCTTTGCAATATTCGAAAATATATAGAGTTCTAAAAAATGGAACAAACACCACTTTGTATCGCTCTTTGCTACATACGAGGGAAACATTTTCAAAAAAATGAGCCGTTTTTGTGAAAATATTTTTTTTTAAATTGCCTTTATTTCATGATATCTTTGATATGACCTTATGATCTCTTTGAATAACAGATATTATTCAGGAAAGAAATATCTGTCTTTAACACTGTCAGATGAAGAAAAACTCTGAAAAAATTGAAATTTTGCAATTTCCGAAAGTCCAGAGATTTCAACAAAAATTAGACCTGCGCCTTTTTTTAAGAGTCCTTTACGCTACGGTATCCGAAGACAAAGTTTAATTAAAAAAGTTGGAACCATTTTTGAAAACATTTTGATAATGTTAAGGCTGCATGTAAAGAACCCCCCCCCCCCAAAAAAAAATCAAAATATTTTATTCAAATGCATGGATTCTTGAGTTCACTTATATCGATCGGGGAATATCAATTTTAAAGAAAATCGTCTGAACAGTTTATGTTCGTCAATCGATTTTTCGGTATCAGGGACTCTCAAAACGCAAATTCTGACTACACAATGTGTCAGAGAAAATAATTTACAACATACAGGAAGAAACTTTATTCACTTTTTCGTGAACAGGGCCCGAAAATACAAAGTTTTTGTATCGAAAAATGACCAATTTTCGCTGCAGGATTATAATACTTTCTCTTAACAACGCCAGTACGTAGTAAAGTAAAAATATAACAATATTTTTGAATTGAACAAAATAATAATTGTAATTTGCTTGAGACTTCTTAAGTAAGGTTAGGTAAATAATGTCTATGTTTTGTCAGAACGAATATTATACAAATAAAATGATATTACTAAATGTGCAAGATTTTGGATAATGTCAATCACGTGCAAAGTATAGAAAATGGATGACAAAAGGTAAAACAATGATCTACAATAGCATAGGTTTTCGCAGCTTAAAAACAGGAGGGGGCCAAATGCTTTTGTGGGCCCTCGTTTCCATTAATCTTCTCTATTCAGACATTTTTTTACCAATAAGTGAAAAAAATTCTGTCAGGGGAATGGAATTATAATATTAATGATACAGTTAATTAATGCAATTGATTTCATGTTGGACCATTTATTCAGGGTTGCCAAAAGGGTTGGAGAGCCTCTTTCCCAAATGTCGGTAAACAATTTCCAAATCTGACAGGTTAAAAAGGGGAAAATCAGGGATTGAACATTTATAAGGAAATAAAATGTTTTATTAAGTACGGTTATGGGCCCCTTTCAACATTTTCAGGGAGGCTACAGGCCCCCTGACCCTGCTGTGCGCATGCCTAAGCTCAGAAGTTCAAAGAAGGTTCGTGAAACATTTCTCGCAAACCAAGTGCGATAGTCTAGTGCAATGACGTCAGTCTGCTAATACCTCGCACTACTCTGTGTATTAGGTGGCGTCATGCGCACAGACCTCACGTGCAATAATGAACCAACGTCTGATAACAGACTTATCGCATTGTAAATTTATTTTTCATTTAAACCTTTAAGAAAGTATAACACAAAAAGTTTTTCAATTGAAGAAAATAGTTTTTCTTATCCGATCGCCTTCGTACACTGTTTACTTATGTGAACGAAGTAGATTAAATGGACCATGGTATTATTTACAATATAACAAAGCTTCTTACAAGATATTGCAATAGTAATGATGAATATTGCTGTAGTCATTATTAATAATTCACAATAACAATTATACACTCACGTTACCGCGCTCGTAAAGAATCAACGGCTTGCATTTAAAGATCTCTTTTAGCCACCTTTTTATTGATGACTAACTTTAATTTACTTGATGTGTTTTATGTTAGGTAAGATAAATATCCATGCTTTGTCGGAGTCAATAATGTACAAATGAAATGAAATACTATATTAATCGGCAAATTTGAAAATTCAAGGGTTGCTTAATGGATTTCTGTACGATATTTGTTTAGTAATTTTCATCAAAGTTTTTTTATATTCTCGTATAATATAGTTTGGGAATCGGAAGTTTTCTAATTAATCTTTACATTTTCCCCATTTCATTCTTGATATTACACAATATTGGAGGTCACGCCAACTTTAATTTAGGATGCAAGCTGATCAGAGTGGGTTATTTCACTTATTTGGCAACATCTCTGAGTTTAATTGTCTTGGACATCTTTGTGAATTGTATTAAGAAGACAGAGAACATCTTCGGATGTCGAGAACATCACAGAAAGGAACGTAGAATCTATCTCACGAGAGATAATTGAAAATAATGGAAGACTCAATCCATTTTCAAAACGAACAAAATACTTTCTGGGATATTCAAATTCTTACATTGAACAAACGTTTTTGGAAACAATGGACCCAAATATGGTATTTTATGGGTATGTTATTATATTGAGTCCTTTATTATATTTGTGAAATAAAGTCGCAATCCTCCTGTACGTATTTTGTGCTAGTATAAAATATGTGTTAATGCTAGTATTAAAACATCTTTGCATTTAATCAGACAAAAGAGATTCGGGACAGTATTTCACGAGTTCTTTTCTAGTTTCCTCCGTCTCCCATTCGACTTTTGACCCATGCATGGGTCAAAAGACGGATACCGTTGCTATTTACTCATTTATCCGAGGGTGTTACACCACATCTGATCAATTGACATTGTCATCCTTCGACTAAACCTCGAATAATATTATCCTCTTGAACGTTGTTTCTATTTCATTTCACACACAACTTCAGTTCGTAAGTCCATACGCAGGGAGTGGCGTTGCGAGGTATCACGGCAAGGCGCTGATTCGGAAACCGCCACAAACAGGAAAAGCTGTGGTTGCAGTCCGCCAAGTGCACCCGCGGCTCTCTGTATCACATTATTTCCGACGTATTCCCAAGCCACTCCTCGAGGTAAATGACAAGAACGCCTTGCAGTTGCATTCCATGCACGTACTAAAGCAACTTTACGAATGGATGACTTCATATGCTATGATTGAGACACTCAAAATATTTCATTTTTTTTTCAAACAAACAACTGATACTTCATATTAAATTCTGTGGTTATTTCTAAAATCTTTAAGAATGAAAACAAACTGCGAAAGTTAAAATAGGAATTTATCATTGCACATTTTGACTCCCTTCTTTTTCTTACAAAAAGAAACACGAATTCTTAAAGAAATGCGGGGAAGGAGTAGTTTCATTTCAGATTCGATCAGTATCTCTCCTCAGTAAAATTCTGGTCATCTGAAAGGTTTCTGGTCGTACTTCTGGTGGAGAAGACAATTAATAAGGGAAGTCCCTTATTAATTGTCTAGTCCCTTTATAGAATCTGAAGTAGAAAATTCAAACTCTGATGCTTAAAATAGTGTTACCGTGATTATGAATAGGGCAAAGTATCTCAGAGAACAAAACCAATCCCGATTTTAGGATAGCTATATCCCAAAAGCCCTTCATGATAATGTATTTTCAAGTTCTCGAAAGACAAAAGTGTTGAGTAACTAGCAAAAAAAAGAGACAGCGAGAGTCGTCCGTTTGCTAACAATTGCTGCACAGAACCATATTCTTGAATACGAAATTTATATTGTCTTTACTTCTACAGATATGAATAAAGTGTTCTTCAGTGTTGGTAAGGTACTATTCGCAAAACGAGCGATGAAGTGGTCCCTAAGCAATCAGAGACTGTTGTGCGTCGACGGATTGTGCAAGCACGCAGTGTGCGTTTCCGCTGTCAGTTCTGCGGGAGGAAGCGCGCTTCGTATCGCGCACCTGCGGCCACCCTCGCACGCGGCTTCTGAGCCTCCCACGCGCACGACACCCGCGCCACGCCCCCACGCCCCGCCCACGCGCCCCTGCGCGCCGCCTCGGAAGCACTTGTAAACCAATAGTTCATTATGAAACGATGACGTAATGATGGGTATTAATGCACGAGTGTGATTTTACGATATGTGCGAGGAACGAGCGAGTATCGCGCGGTGGGTTAGTCGACATGCAGGATTCAGCGAAGGCCACCTACTGGACAGCTTCCTATAATTCCATTTTTTTAAGTGGCCAATGACATTAGGTCATTGTTACAACTTCTGCCTTATAAAATGAATCGTTTATGGTTGTGTCTGGCGCAAAATTTTAAGCGAGGGAGGTTTTATCTCGTACCCCAAGAGAAACAGTGGGGCCAATAGCATGATTTGTGAAGCATAATTCCTAGGCTGAGAACCAGTACTTCCGGTTGTGATGCATTTCGCATCAGTTTTTTTATCAATTACTCCTCAGAATGCCAAGTGAAGTATGTTACATTTAATGCCATCTGATTCCTAAAAAAATGTACTACGTCTTGAATGAAAGAAAAAAGTACTTTCACCGAATAACTTCAGTAACTTAAAAAAACTATGCCCGCGAAAGTTTTTCCATAAGAGCCTGTATTAATTTTAACTTCTTTTATGCAAAAATTAGGCCGGTAAGGACTCATTTTTTTCTTATCATCTTGAAGAACGGAGATCTCGCTTTCATTTAAAGTACTTGTTGGGGTTACTTCACCGTGGTCGATCTACCTTAAATGCATTATGCCGATATAAGCATATCCTACCAGTAATTTCCTCCAAAATACTGTCTTGCGTAAAATACTCTTTTACGTAAATTGCGCTAATTATATTTTCATTAGGAGGGAGTTCTGGAATAATATGCTAAATCCAAGTAAAGTTTACAGGATTTTACTCATTATTACGTTTACTCATTATTTGCGAGTTTAGTTAGTAGTATTTGCGAGTCAAAGTTTACTCATTATTTGCGAGTGAAAATATGCGAGACTAGATTGGGGTGATAAGAATTGGGAAGTGATTGTGATGGTTTCTGCTCCTATCTTGCCTTTGCCCAGCTCGGATGCCCGATTGGCCTACTTGAAGAGAGGGCATTGCGGGTTCCACCCGCTTCCAGCAGCAACAACAACAACAACAACAACAACGATAGAAGAAAGGGGGAATCAAATCAGTAAAAATCTATATTTTGGATCGCGAACGACCTACGAGCTTGAAACACTATTCTTGATAAAATACTCTGCCTCCTAAAGTGCCTTCGAAATCAGTCGCTATCCCCCCCTCCCACTTTGTTCCGAGAGACCTTACCTGACGTTCTCGATTCCGGGTCCCAGACGATCAGTGGGGTGTTTTTGAGAATATAAATTTAATTACGCAAATACATTTGTGTTCGTCATAACTGAACATTGTTGCATTATACTGACATCACATTTCTCATCATGAAAAGAAAATTTACCCGATTTAAATGTGAAAAAGGCGTTTCCTCATGGTTATTTGGATTATGGATTTGGGTTATGGAACTTTTAGCCGGAATTTATATTAATAGGAATATTCTACAGTAATGTGATTGAAATCTGAAAATCCTTTTGCAATATTAACGTAAAAAGCAATAAAACGCATAGCCAAAGCTACGTAGAAAACGGAAGAATATTTCATTATAATCTTTTGAAATAAATTGTGATTATTTTATAGTCAGAAATATAGTTCAAATAGGCAACTTGAATTTGAATTTTGAATTTTGTGCCTGAAGACCCTTAATGAGATCGGCAGCAATTCTCGAAAAGTATTGGTCAAAGAGACTAGCCACTGTTGCCGGATCGTTTACATTTATATCGTTATATTTTAAAACAACATTCTCTACGGGTTTTCTAGTTGATTTGGTAGTATTTTTTATTATATTCCACATGGCTTTTGTTTTATTATTTGAGTTCAAAATATCCTGATCGTTTTTCATGATTTTAGCCTGCCTTATGACTTTTCGTAACAATGTTTTGTATTTTTTAAAGTAGATAAGGAAATCTTGAGATACGTCATGACGTTTAGAAATGAAAGAAAGAATTCGCTTGTTTTTACAAGATGTCCTAATCCCTTGTGTTATCCAAGAATTGCTTTTCCGTGAAATATTTAATTTTCGTTTTTGAAGAGGAAAGCAAGTGTTAAAATGAATTGAAAGAGTTGAAAAAAAAGAATTATATTTGTCGTTTGTATCAACAGTATTATAAACCGCTTCCCATGACTCCTGCATCAAGTAGTCAATGAATAATTTAATTTTACTTTTAGTAAACAATCTAGTCATACGTGTATTATTTATTGTGTCAGTGATCGCATTTCTTATAATGGTAAGAATTTGTGCATCGTGGTCACTGTATCCTAAATCTTTTGTTTCAACTTCATATCGAGTAGTAGTTTTGTTAATTATAATTTGATCAATTGCCTTCATCGAATTTTGTGTGATCCGTGTAGGTACATTAATTGTAATGTCTAAATTGAAGGAATTAATTAAATTGAGAAACTTTTCTTTCTCGCAAGATTCGACCAGAAAATCAATGTTAAAATCTCCGCATACAACAATGGATTCAAAAGAGCGATTGCTGACTTTGTTAAGTGTTATCTCAAGGTTTTCTAAGAACAAAATATAATCTGCAGTTCTCTTTGTTGGAGGTCTGTAAATGCAAAGTATTATCACTTTTAGTGAAGTAAGATGTACAACAGAAATTTCGAAAATATTTTCAATGGAATACACATTTAATTCCGCCAAGGGGATAGAATCAATATTATTTCTAACGTAAATGCAAGAACCACCATACGTAGGACCTTTATGCGATTCTCTCTCTCTCTGCAATAAAAGCCTGCGAGGTAAAAGTTTGGAATTTGGAAAATGCTAAGTTCATTAGGAGATAACCAATGTTCTGTAAAGCAAAGAACGTCCGTTTGGTTTAGATCGCTCTGTAGAGCTGCCTCGATAAACTCAGTTTTATTTGAAAGGGATTGAACATTATGGTGAAGAATGTTTATTTTTTGCAAGTACCTACACGAATGTTTTTCTACTTTTTTAATTTCTTCACATGCTATTGACGTCAAAACTACTATTGCCCATATTTATATAATTGCTTAATTTAACTTTTTTTTTCTTTTTTGCAGCATTCATCATCTACTTCGCATTCCTTGCCAGTTTCTTCTGGCTCAATGTAATGTGCTTGGACATATGGTGGACATTTAGGTATGTACAATGACGTTAAATTCTCCTTCTAAAAAATCAGACTATTAATTACGATATTATACACTAAAAACAGTCATTTTTTAATAATTAAATAAATAATTAATTAATACACTATCACATGTCATACAGTAGATAATTGTGAAAAGGCAAATTGATTTTGGTCAAATTAAAGTGAGAAATAAAAAGCAATAAATTAATGATCATAACAATAACTACCATTTCTTGAAAACAGTTAAGATATTGTTAAATAATTTATATAAGGAAACTCTTGCGTGGATTGTTTCATTACATATCCTTCATTTTTAATTTAGTACATGTACATACAGATATTAATGTTGTGGATGGTAGTGTTAATCTAATAATCTCACAATCAAGTAGCTCAATTGTGGGCCTTTAAATTAATGAGCTATCTTCCATCTTGGAGAGTCCTTTGCTCTGTATGGGATTCCACTGGCTTTATTGTTATTACATACGGATTTATGGATTAATAACAGTGCTGATGTATTCTTTGTACACCTTCCTCTTAACATTTTAATTTTTGTACTATTTAATATTCACAAACAAGAACTTTTTCAGTCTATACTGATCAACTTATTTGTATGGTTTACTAGTTCATCGCTGTCTTCACAGGTCTGAAACGAAACACAATAGGGAGTTTTAGCGCCACGCGAAATAGCGACGCTATGCACTAACAGTCACGTGGCGGAAGTCATAACGTCTTATCTTAGGCCTAACCTTATACCTTCATAAATAGTGCACGCCTGTAGGGGTCTCTACTGTTACCTTACAAACGGCAAAATGGCCACCACTTAGTCTTTAAATGTTTAAATGTCTCACCACTTAGTCTACACTCTTTGATATATTATGGAACTACTTTGTTCATCGCTTGAAATGCTTCTTTTGTTATGCATGACGCAGTGTCGCAATCGCTAAAACTCTTGTGAACGTTGTTCATTACGACCTTACAAACTCGATAGCCACGTGATCAATAGAGTTTCAGGCTGTCTCCTTACGCCTGGTACTAAAACTCCCTATTATGGTTTAATACCCTTACGGGCCTTACCTTTCGGATTCTTTATGACCGCGCAGACCTTTTGAATTATTTATGCCCGTTAACAAGCCAACAAATAATCCGCACTTTTTCATAGATTCTATTTTTTAAACTTAAAATTACGAAAACATCAAAAATACATGGAATAAGGCCTGAATAAGAAAAATTATCCGTACGCCTCTGACTGGAACCTCTCTGACTCGAAAACTTTTAACTCGAACGCGATTCTATTCTTCGAAGCAGTATGTTAAATATACGTATGCAGTATGTAAATCACGTCTCCACAACTTAACTTGTTGGACATTACATTTAAATACGATGGATGTTTTCTAGCAGGAACGGGAAGCCTATTGAGTCAATCGTTAGTTTGAGTGTTGTCGGCTATTATAAACTTCGGCCAAGATCGTAGGTTTGCACGGGCAAGTGTTGTACTTCCAATTATATAAAGATTTTCGGCGTTCTAGATTTGCGTAAAATGAAATGGTCAATGGAAGAATAAATTAATCTTTTGAATGAAATGATGGTGCGCTCAAATTTACGGAACAATATGTGAAATGAGTGGAATGGGAATAAGGAGGAAAATTGTGACACCAGGAGTAGTGCTTATGTTCAGGTGCTCCTGGGACGCAGTCCAAATGAAAATAGCACCAATGCGATCGTAATACAGCCGATGACTGCAGAAAATATTAATATAATGCAAAACTCATATAATTCATATATTAAGTCCATGTAAATCCACCATTCTTGTCAACAAAGATCGTGGCGTTATGCTAACAAATGTGGGCATATGTTAATGATGTAATATTCAACAAGTATAAGTTTGTTAAAAGTTAAGTAGTGGAAACCCGTCGTAACTCCAATCTCGTTCAATAATCGCCCCTCACCTATACTACTCAAGCCTCATCAACACGAGCCTTTCCCACTAGAATCTCACCGACTCTAATCTCTACGACTCGAACCTAGGTGATTCTGCACATTGTACTTATGTTTTGAAAAAGACTCTGAACGTACCATTCTTCTTTGTGCTTGAGAGTTGGACCTCAGCAGAGGCAGCTTTGCTTTTCGGCCCTTGTCATGTGCGCGCTGCACGATCTATTGCAAGCAATCAAAAGTGAATACTAAGTAATAATTAATAATTACAGCCCGAAACCAAAACTGTCTGAATACTTTTAATTAAGGGAAATTTTGATTTCGGCGCCATAAACGCCCTATCCTCTTCATTTATTCATTCTCCATTGGTCAATTCTCAAAGGTCGATTACGTTACTGAAAAAAATTGTTGCTATTGCGTGTCGACAGAAAATCACTGTCGGCATTACTTGTCCCTCAAACGACCAGCACAAAGAAGTTCGGTACTATGAATAATTGTACTATTTTTTATTCGACGCCATATTGACAACTGACAATTATACAATGCTTCTTTGCGATCTTGTTGCAAAATAAATTTAAAGATTTATCGAATTCTGGTTTGAACGAACTAGTAAACCATAAAACTTTTTATAGTTTATTAGCTCATTATTGTGCATTTCTGGACACGTATTACGAACCTTTCGGGTTCTTTATGCCCGCGTGGGGTTTTATGTTCGATACCAAGCCATAAAATAATTTTTAATTATTTATTACTCTTTAAAAGTGCGGAAACAGTATATACATGATCATAGGGCTTAAATTCGAAAAAATTAACCCAACCTAACAACTCTAACCTTTTTATTGGAACCCCCTCTAAACTAGAACCTCACCCACATAATTCTCACCAACTCGAATCTCCGGTTATCGAACCAAGGTTTTGTAAATTCTACACATATATTTTGACAGACTTATTGTAATTAGATAGGCAGTGTGTTGTATCTGACGCCATATCGACGACCTGACAATTGACGATTACTGGGATCTTTGTACCTGTAATGCAACATAAATTTAAATATTTTTCGAATTAACATTTTATTCAGCTACGAACTAGTAAACCATACAGTTTTGTACGCACCAAGGGCGTAACTTTATGTTTTTGCCCCTCGGGGAACTTCTGACGCATTGGGACTGAGACCCCCGGTTTTAAACTAGCCCTCTGGGCAAAACCATCACCTTATCGCCCTAGATACACAAATAACAATGATCAGCCTAGGCCTGCAAAGGCTGTCTTGATATTATGCAACATATTGTAAACTACTTCAAATTTATTTTTTTCCTTCTCCTTTTCAGTGGTTTTCGTCCAATGCGGGGATCCGTAAAAGAAAGAGAGCATAAGAAGTTCATTATTTACTCGTTGTATTGTTGGGGATCACCTCTTATCATGCTTATCATATGCATGGTGATGGACTTGCATCCAGATATTCCAGATTCATACATTAAACCTGGATTTGGAGAACTGAAATGCTGGTTTAAAAGTAAGTGATAAATGAAATAAAACGGACAAGATAAACACTGTACAAAGGGTCGATGCTGAAATCAATCTGGAGAAGCTACCTTCGAGCAACTGTACACTCAGGAATCTCATGAGTCATGCATCCATCCAAAGCCGACGTCACGTGTTCATAAATATAATTTTTACTAATGGTATCAATGAAAGTCGATATCTCAATGAAATAGGGTAAATCTATTTTAAGTGGTTCAGAATTTAATAAATTGGTCGTTCGACCATCTCGAAAATAATTCATATTTTGTATATAAATTTCCTTATGTCTTGGCTGATCAAAAACATTTTTAATTTATTTTTATTGTATCTGGTTTACAAATGGCGTCCATGTTTGTTTTACGTCGTACGCCATTTTTTGCGTTTGTAGACATTTTTCTTTTCTAAATTATTCAGCTTTGTCCAATTATTCTAGAATAAAAGGCATTGGATTCAGTATTCTCTCGCCTACCAATCGAAATATTATATACCTAAATTCTATGACTTTATTTGAGAAATTTTAGCCATCAAATCCATGGAACGCGAATGAACCAAGTTCGATTTTCAGAGTAATTTCTCTCAGAAGGAATAGAATCTCAGCCTCCTCTCTCAGCTATAAAAATAGCGTGGGGTAACAAATTACCCCATATCCTTTCTAGGGTCAATTAGCTGAAACTGCTCGTGACCGCTTGAGACAATTTTCACTAAATGAAATGTGTCATAGAACCCTCAACGTACCAGTATTACAAAACGGGGAGAACGATACTTCAATGAGTTATAGTTATATTTCCCTCATTCAAAATTTTGCAAGAATATTTGAATAAGTCTTAAAAGTTATTGCTGTTACTGATGGCGTTAATGAAATAAAATTATTTTATTTGGAAATTTTCCCTATCCTAGTATCGTTTGCATAATGAAAGATCTGTATTTTGAGGGAATATTTGCTCTCTTAATGTAAAATTATTAGCGTTATCAATAATCATCACTTTACTTCTTACAGCGATATCCAATAATTATTTTTTCGAAATGTAACGTACGTTCTCATGAGATCAGATCATTTGTCGGTCTCAGCAACTGTTTCATTCACTAACAGCATCAATAACGACACCCAAACTCACGAAACAAAATTTATCATCACAACCAATAATTGTCGCTCGATATGTCTCTCCCTCTGTTTTTCCTTTTTTTTCTTTCTTTTTTCTTTTCATTCTTTCTTCTCCAATTCCGTGGCGGTGCGCACGGGGATTGGCCGAGCGTTCGCAGTTTTGACGCATAGGAACATGTGTCGAGTCGGACAGCACGTATAAATACCACCTAGAGAGTATTTAGGCGGTAATACTCGTTCCCACTCTGTTATGAATGTCAATAAGCGTGACGTAACAGATAAGTGCGCTGCCTACCTTGCAACCCCGGGATCTAACGTCGTCGAGCCCCTGGCCGAAGGGATAAAAGGCACCGACTGACTGCGACGTGACGAGACTTGACAATTATTAAAAAGTAAAAAAGCACAATTAATGGAGGAATACTCCCCAGTGCAAAGCGCTCAACGTCCCTTAAGGGGCTTGGAGACGCGTTGCGTCAAGATGTAGACGCAACAAATTAAAAAAAAAAAAAAAAAAAAAAACCAGATGCCAGAGAGCTCAACGGGCGCTCTTTGATTTCAGAATGATTTCATGCATCGATTTTGCTACAAAATCTCGTTTATTAAATGGAAAATATAGTATATTCCAACCTAAGCACGAGCCCCCAGAGATTGAGTATAAAGAAAAAAAATTAAAATGATTTACACAGAAGGTATTTTGTACCTGATAGAGATATTGTACAAAGAAATATTAATTTAGTTATTAGAAAGATTTATTTACAAAATGGCTTTAAAATATAATTCTATGCCCTATATCAATTTAGCACTGTCAAACACTAAAAGAATATTGTTTCCCTGAAGTACTGTAAAGAATTGTGAAAAGGAAAGAATGTTTTGGTTAGCGATATAGCATATATTAAATGAAGATTTGAAGAAATCAAACTGAAAAATCTTCAAATAACAACCTTCCACAATGGATAATAAGTTTATGTAATGACAATTCTTTTTTTCCATCAGGTGCCAGTGGCAGATTGGGGGGGGGGGGGGGCATGGCCCCCAAGGCCTAGAGGTTTTGTGTGCTACCTTCTTTAATTAGACAAAATTGATTTAAATGTTTATTTGTAATAGAACTATGCAATTATTTAAAAAATTATATTGTATAGTATCATATATACAACAAAAGTAATATACAATATAACAAATGTTTCTTATTTAACAATAATCTACAATGGCCCCTTCCCAAACGATTGACTGGATCCCCCTTGTCTGGAGTCATAGTTAATCATAAATTTTATTTCTTAAATTTTTCTCATTTGTGTGTAAGAGAGAGAAAACTGTTGAATAAGTAAGGTAATTAAGCAACAAATGAAGTATGGATGGCCTCTGCAATGCAATGTAATTATATGCAATGTTCTGTAATTATATGCTACCTGTTAATAATTACAATTTTACTACTGTCTTAATTAAATCAACATTAAAATATATCACGTATCTTACTGACTTAACATCTTTCTTTCGTGTAACTGTGTGTATCCCGTCTTGCTTTCACAATAAAACCAAAAATTCAATTTTATAAATAGACATGGGAGAGCTGTATTTAGTTCAATGAAAACTATCAATAGCCACTTTATTACTGTTCAATATAATTTCTTTGTAATTTATTTCCTAAAAAGTTATAATGTTATTCATTCCTTTCTAGGCAATCTGGGTAATTTGATATATTTCTCAGGACCAATTGCCATTCTTATTGTTTGCAACATCATCCTCTTCATTCTGACAGCAGTGAAAATCCAGCAAGTCAAACGAGGGACCAAGATCTTAAAGAAACAAGATAGTAGGCGGCACAATGAAGAAGAAGAAAATAATGCCCAAAGGTGAATACTTGCAGCTGTATTAAATAATCTACAATGTACAATTTTATGAGCACTAACAAATTTCTTCATATTCAAGATTCTTAACATTTCTTGATTATTTTTCAGATTCAATTTGTATTTCAAGCTGTTTTTGGTAATGGGAGTAAACTGGATCATGGAAATTGTCTCCTTTGCAGCTGGAGGCCCTGATGAATATTGGTACATTACTGATATTGCCAACACATTGCAAGGTGTTTTGATTTTCATTATTTTTGTATGGAAAGATAGGATTAGGAAACTTCTTATGGAGAGATTCTGTCCAGGCCGAGCAGCAAATACCAACAGTCTTAATAATTCAAGTAGCACACGCACAACTGGTATACGTCACAATGGATCTGTCATGTCTAGCCACCGACCCTCCTTCAAGAATAAAGACGATTACCAAATGAAAACCCTAACATCCCCATCAGCACGTTCAGATGATAGTGATGTCGCTTAAGGTGCTGATTGAAATTGCATTTAAGAATAGAAAAAGAAAAAAAAAAGTAATTTGTGAATCCACACATTACTTCATAAGGTAATATGCAATATCCACTTAGAAATGAGGTTATTAAAAAAAGATACTTTCCAAATATTGAAAAAACAGCAAACCAAAGAGTGAAATCCATCTTGGAAAGTGCACACGAATCTAATTTTGTTTTGTCATACTTGTCTTCTAGTTTATAAGTAGTTTCTTATTTTCATTAGTTAAAACAGTTAAGCGTAGGAAGAGTAATCCTTATTATTTGTTTTGAAAATTCTCATGTTTAGCATTTTGAATACTACAAGGATGTGCCATGTAAAACTAGAAGTGTAGATTGATTGAATGTGTAACTATGAGGATGCTTCTTCAAATATCTGTATGATCTAAAAATCCCGTGAGCAGTAAATAATGAGTACAAATGTGAATAACTGTAAATAAGTGTGCAAGTCCTTACTATAATGACCAGCGTTAATGTTTAATTTTAAGATGTATAAGTCAGAGCAAAAACTATACCATAAACAAATGAGGTGTGCTTCATAACTTCACTTATACATTTGAAATAATTTGTTTAATTATCAAGTTTGTCTCTGTATTGTATATACTAAGAATTATCTTCTCATACCATTGTTCAGAAATGTCTGTACTTGGATGTAAGAGCAAACTCATGACACAATGCATTTCTATTATTAATGGTTGTTCCTTTCCTCCTGATACCAGTTTTAACTAATAAAAAACAAACCTCCCCCTGTTCCTTTTTATGAGAATGATATTACAATATTTAATAAAGATAATTATTCATTTTTTCAATTCACCAAAGACATAAAATAAATAATTTTAAATCTTAAGCATTAAGTGTCACAATGAAAGAAAGAAAAAAAATCATCTTCAAATAATAGCTATTTTCAAACTATTTATTTCTTAGCTATGTATAGGAACAAAGAACTTAGAAGCATGCAAACACATACTACAAAAATCATTCACTTGTATTTTAGGTCATTCATTGTAAGACTTCATTTTGAAATAGAACTTATGTGATGTAATTACATTTTTACCTCAAATTAGTATTATTTTTTTTTATTATTAATATTATTTGAATCCATCATTTTTGTAAATGGAGTACAAGGATATAATCACTGTGGAAAACATACCAGAGGTCTATAAAATGTTGATTTCAGCTGTAGTTATTTTGAATGAATCTTGGTTCCCAAATTATTACGCACAATGAAAATGAGCGTAATCTCACAAAGCAGTTAATAAGTTTTAAATTTGAACATTAAATTAAGGTAGTTTAGTATATTTGTGCAAGCCTATTAAAATTTCTATGAAAAATATATTGTAATACTTTTCTGGCAAATAGAAACCTTATACAAACAAGTAATCTTTAATTATATTTTCACAAACATCCATATAAGTGTAACATGTGCACTCAGTTGAACAACCTTAAGATTATTGCTGGAATTATTTTTTTCATAGCCTGTTCTCTTATGCTTCAATCATATACGTGTAAGTTATCAAGTTCTTGTGTCAACAAAATAAAGTATTAATCGATTTTGTCATTCAGTAGTTTTAATACTTAAGAAGAAACTATGTCCCAATCTTCCATGAACAATTGTGAAACTCAACTCATGATGCATAACACACACAATTAAACATCCTTTCCTGCTAACATAAATCAGCTTCTTGTAAAAAAGAAAATTATTTTGCTAATAAATAATTTTAAATGTCTTCAATGTCAACATTCTTATTTCCTCCAACCCTAGATAAATTCAAATCTAGGGCACAAAACATTCACTACATCAGAAAGAAAAAAGAAGTATGGTAAACATTTCTCTCAATTTATCTTCAATCTGTTTCTGATAATTTCTTAATATTGCTCTTAAAACCTCAAATACTTGGAAATATTGTCTACGAGACATGCATGCAAAAATATTCAATGTATGAACATAAAATTTGAAACTATCAATCCATATAATTGATATCGTAGGCTTGCGCGGCCAGTCATGATCTGGGCTGTCAGAGTGATGCCGCGTCAAAGGCTGAGGTGCCGACGTTTCGACCGACATGTCGCGCTCTTCTTTTTGCAGTACAGCCCTGAAGAGGACCGCGACATGTCGGTCGCAACAAAAGATATACTCTTTGTGTCGGTCGAAACGTCGACGCACCTCGGCCTTCGACGCGGCGTCACCCGGACAGCCCAGATCAATCCAAATAGTTTTACTATTAAAGGTGTAGAAAACAGTATTCTGCTTAAGTAAAAATAACAAATATTTCTTACAAAACAAATGACGTGAATGGTATAACAGAGACAAAACCAATCCTCGTCGAGAACATGATAGTAGTTCTAAACCATAAACTACTACTTACGCTTACCATCTAACCCCAAACATTCAATGTGCAACTTTCATTCACTTACCTACAACAAAATTTCAGAGGAAGAAATACAATGTCTTAAGTTAATGCTGCATCCTGCAATGTTTGCACAAATGCTTCAATATAGCATTATCCCATAACGTAATAAATAATCTTTCACTCGTTTGCACATCAGTACGCTCGTTTCCTGTTTCAACAAAAACTTTCGTATTTTCTAAAGATCATGTACCTACATCTAGGAAAAATATACCCAAAGTTAAATAAATTTGACTTCTAAATCTCTTCGAAAATCTACACTGCAGTAATGCGCATCAATAAAATTGTGGACGTAAACAGATTTGTTAAAGACGTTCACTGTGTAAAAATCGAAGTAAACTAAATTACATTTTTCTCTGCTAACCTTTTTGAAAGTAACTTGATCAATATGCAGCGTTTGTTCCTTATTGAAGGGTATTTTAATAGTTTCCACACAAATCTTTATCCAAACAACTTGCTTGTTTCTTCTCTTAAAACTGAACCCAAGCAAAGCATCTACAATAGATGAACCCAATAGTTTCTTTACTTCAGCATTTTAGTTGTTTACAAAAAAAAAATAACTATCAAGGGGCACAGAATACATTTTTTTGATTTGCTTTAATTTCTGTGACTCAAGCTTTTTTGGAATTAGTCATTCTAATAGAGAGCAGTCACAAGACATGCTTCCACTTCTCAAACTTCAAGAAATTGCTTTACTCCTTCACAAGTCTTTGTGACATTGTTGAATTATATATTTAAGTAAAGAAGCTTGTAACAGAAGAAAGTAAATAAATAGAAAACAACAAAAACAACCTTAAATAGTAATTTTTATTAGGTTGCTATTAACAAATTGGCTCTTAAGATAACACATTCTGGCTTACCATAACCTCTTCAATTCTGTAGATCCCCAGACATGTCACTCGTACGTCTCTAACGATGCAGAGATGTGAGACCCCCTACTTGGCATCCTGAGGTGGTATTTAGGCTAATTTCAAATGATTGCCAAGGTACCCTGTACACCCATCTACTTGACTTTTCCTGCTGATGCAACCAGAACAGTGTTCATCAGTCACTGAGCCTCCACTACTTTTGAACTGTTCTACCCACTTGTAAAAATTCTCGTGGTTCTTACAAGTTTCACCATACACTTTAGTCATTCTAGAGTATATTTTAGCTGTTTTTTACCTTCAGCCTGTACAAAACAAATCACAGATCTTTTTCAACCAATGTGGAATTTTCAAGTGGACTCACCGTCTTTCAGCTTAATTTTGAGATTATGAACACAACAATGCTGACCCTCCAGATGGTCAGGGCTCATCCTAAGTCCTAGAATTACTAAACTTGACCTGCCCACTGTTTTTTCTCCAGATCAATTTCTCTTTAATTTTTGAATGACCTACGTAATAATATTATGGAGGTATAGAAGCAAATTTGTTGAAATGTTTTTGTTCATGTACATTGCTTCTTCCAAATGTCTACTAATTAAGGAGAATAAAGCACACATTACATATTACAAAACATTTATTCTAATATTTTCTTGGAATATACATCTCCACAGCTTGTTTTATCAGCAAAAGTAATTTCAGATGTCTATTACATTATCTTATAAATAAAACTTTCATCAGTGATTTTCAATGCATCAGGCAGTTTACTGCAAACCATGAGAAATGAACAATACATAAACATATTATATCTGAACGGAAAACATAAAATACTGATAAAATCTGGCTGCAGAACCTCTTTCAAAAAGGACACTTTAATAACCTAAGTGGTAAGAGCAGGAAACGATTTTTACAAAAGAGAAAGTTTACATTGAAAACCATATTATGCATACACATCCTCCCTGTCTGCACCAACTCCATCACCATCTTCGAGAGATGAGAAATTTAGGAAATGAGCTGGCCTATGGACTTCATGATAAAATTCTTTTGGATTGGCCAACTGCAACTCATATTTCATATTAGGATCATGTCGAACACCTGTAAATTAGTGAAATTTATTAATTGGGACATATTGTTAAGTTTATTTTTGATGAAAGTAATATTTACCTAAAATCTACAATTCATATACATTTTACATACCCATAAAATTGTAATTCCAAGACCCTTGAGTAGGAACCATAAAAAAGCCAAGGAATCTGTCAGAAAGAAGCATCTGAACTTTCTCATAGTGACTAGGCAGATAACCTTTCGGGTTATTACCTTTATCTGTGTTTTGTCTGCCCCATTCAAAACCACTAGAAGAAAAATTAAATAATTAAATAGTGAAATGACAATAAAACAAAAATTTTGATTTCACAAAATTATGTTCAGGTCTCTTGTAATTACTTATGTATTAAATGTAAAATAATTTCACTTTCATGAAATTTGAACTTTCAATATCACACAAGTGTTCCAGTATTCTGCCTTTTTGACCAAGTTTTTAATTTTAGTTTTTCAAAGTATCATTGAATTCATCCTGTTTCACAATAAATATTTTTCTTTAATTGCATATTGTTTAAAACATTCTACCACACTAGTCTCTTTCCATACTTATGTCACACCACTGAATCATGATTGTATAATTATGGTTTCAAATCTAATTGATCAAAAATCCCTCCTTTAAAAAAAGTGAGTCCAGAAAACATTGAGTACCACTGAAACAAACAATTTAAAAAATTCAGTTTGAGAATTTGCTGGAAACTTCTGAACTTCCAATTATCATACATTATTGCTTTGTTCCTCTCAACTAATAAGAATTAAGCTTTGTCATTTGTAAATTCATGTTGAAATAATATTAGATCTTGCAATGGGAATAGTTTCTTAACAACTGACTTCTTTCCAAATAACAAAATTTCACTATATAAATTACTAAATTCCAATGCGTGCAGTAATTAAAAAAATCCATGAAGCCTATAACCATGTTAGAGGTTCTTCTGATTTCAATAGATTCTTAGAAAGAATTAAAACAACCAAACAACAATGAAACAGTTCCAATTTTTACTGAAAATGCAAATATTTAATTGTGTTACACCATCTCTCATACTCAATGTTTCACTGCTTATGGCACAAGTGACGACATGTCACAGCAAGGCTCGAAGGAAGAGGCTGCCTGCCCTTATATATTTGCTATTCATATGATGTATTATGGAACAGTAACTCTTGTAATAATGTTAGTATGTAAAGAACTGTTGTAATGTGAATCCAAATACACTATAATATGTTATTGCAGTATCCAAGAAGACTATTACATATGTGGATAGGAGAGCATATTTCCTCATTTTCGATAAATTTCTTAAAAACACTGTTTATGTCAGTAAATGAATAAAAACTCAGAATGGGAGTTCTGGGAAAATTATGCAAGTAATAAATTATGCTAAGATAAAATACAAAGATATAAGAAATGGGAAACTATAATTTAAACATTTCCATCACTTCCATTTTTTTCATCTTTTGTTCAACTTAGCAAAAGTTCAACCAAATCATGAACAAATGTGTATCTTCAAAGAATAAATAAAGACTACTTACCTAGGAGTAAGTTTGTATGCTGTTAGAGAACATGATCCAGGAGTAAAACTGCAAGTAATGATGATAGTTTTCTCTCCATCCCAAGAGGTATTATCAGCCATTACTTTTGCATGGGTAGTGATATCTTGAGGAGAGAGCTGAGGCAGTTCATTAGGTTGGGTATGAATCCAGCCAAGTGGTTCCATTTCTTTCAGGTACTGATGCTGAGGCAATTGGTTTGGAAGGTGGACAGTTTGGTGAGTACCCCACTGCGGTGCCATTACAATGCACCTGATTTCCTTCACCTGTGGGTTATCTGGAGGACTGATGCCATACAAGTATCCAGCAATCTAAGAACACAAAAAAGGAGAGGGGGAGTTCATTTATATCCATTGTTGAAAAAAAATTAGGAACTTCAATGTAAGCGTGTTTTAAGAATATTTTGTGTGTTTAAAATTTAAAGTTTTTTTATGTAAACTCTCGTTAATGTGATATTCAGTTTACTACCCTACTCAGCATACCATTGTCATCTTACCTGTGCTCTAAGATCTGAGATTGTAACAAATTTCTTAAGAACATTCTTGGGCAAGATGTAGGTATAACCAGTCTCTTTGATGTCATCAGAAGACACATAAATGTGATTAGTGCGCAAATGAAGATTAGTGGCAGAAATCGCTCTAACACGCCACTCAGTCTTCGAACTACAGAAATAAGAAACAAATGCAAACAATTTATACTAAGATTTTTCAAATATCATCACTACATTTCAAAGTATTCAACATATTTACCTGAAAGTCTGAGTCTCATAATTAGAAGTAGTCGAAGTAATAATTTCATCACCATGCTTATTGACAGTACGAGTGGTTGTAGCTGTAAGTTGACTTTGTTCCTTGGTCTGTTTCTCAATTTCTGCAATCTGTTGTCTTTGAGCAGATGGTGCACTGATCTCCATTCCAAGAATTATATCACGAATTTCAGACTGTGTTAATGATGCTACATTGACACTAGAAGAAAAACAATTCTCTATTAAATAATAGTTATTTTCATATTAAGAATGTGAATAAATACTCGACCTGATAAGTACTAGACCATAGGTCTCGACAAAATCTCAAATTCTACAAATGAAATATGAACATTTTTTCTACAATTGTATAAAAATGCTTATATTAGGAGACATGATTTCTTTCATTTCTAGTCTGTATGGCTTAATTGAAACAAAGCCTAGCATTCTAGAATTGTATGGAGAAGGTGATGGTATAGATACAAAAGACAAAACCTCTAATAGTCAATATTTAAGAATGTATTGCCCGAACATTATGGTCACAAAGAATTTAACATGGAAAATTACAATATCAATATACCGCAGAGGTATTAAACAGTGCACACACTGCAGTGTGGAATTTACAACCTGAAAAATCAAAATGTATATTCCAGAAAGATTTGTGTTTGTCAAAGAAACGTTTGTAAAACCAGGGAATGTTGTCTTGGTGTTTTTGGAGGAGAAGTCCAAAGATTTACCACTGCCTAAGAAATTCAATAAATTAGTGCCATATCTAAAAAAGAAATCAGTTGGCTATAGGACTACAAATCAAAAGTTTTTCTAAAGATACCACTAATTTCTTATAAGGGGCTGATGACAAATCTTAAGTATTCATGAACGTATGTACATTCTACTACTTTAATTATCTATGCATGATTTTTGTAAATAGTTATTTAGAATTTGTTTGTAAGCATCTTAATACTAGGAATTTCTGGTACCTGTAGACATGAGGAATTGGTGAATTGAAAAAAAGGCTTTTTTGCAGGCTCAAATGAAGTTTTTCAGTTGAAATTAATAAAAGGTTAACTTCATTCAGGCTGAACGGTACTTACAAACACTCATTTTTAGACTATTGTAGAAAAAGTAATTAAGTATGTCTTACCCGTAAAGCATGAAGTTACAATATTTTAAGAAGTGAAATGAATCTAGAGAGTACTTACTTATTTTTCTTGCCATAATCAGCCAAAATCAGATCTTTAAGTTGAACTTCAACTTTAATCCACTCTTCATCACTTAAAGTTGGCCAGATATGATGTGGTTCAGTGATGGTAGTTTTATCAGGTTTCAATATGACTTTTGTACGTTCCGTATTAACATGTAAGGCTCTCAAAATGAGTATAAGGCGTGAAAATGCCTAAAAAGACATTTTATTAACAATTGATTAAATAATAATAATAATAATAATAATAATAATAAAAGAAAAAATTAGATTGTTTTTAATGTAACATAAGTAGCATTAGAAAATAGCAAATATTCTACCCACAGAAATTCTTAAAATTAGACAAAAGGAAGTGTGTTTAACTCACTGTGTAAGATGAAATTGTTTTCAGCCAATCATCATACAAATTGAACAAAACCATCTGGGGCTCAGTAGCCTTCAAGATGAGATCACCAAATTTCTCTACTTTAAGGCAAGCTTGGAATGGCAACTGCAATTCTGAACCCTTGATGACAATGTTAGGGAAGTCCAACAAATGTACCTAAAATAAATTTACAAAACACAATATGGTTTAAGCTTACTAATTTGGCAACTATATTTTAAATTAAAACCTGATCCATGCACAACTGATTCTCCAAATCCTCTTAATTTTTCACATTATTTGCAACAGTTACATAATATTATATCACTACTTGGAACAACAAAATGTTTCCAACCCGCAAACATACATTGCCCAGGCAAGGTATTCAAACTCTGGTACTAAGGCATAGCAAGAAATTCATGTAACTGCTACAACAACCAGTTGTACCTGCTTAACAACCAACCCACCATTTTAAAAAGAAAGTTTAGCATTTGTAATATTCAAACATTGTAAATTACTACATTAGTAATTACTACAAATTGTAATTTGTAAATTACTACAAAATTGTAATTTACTACATACAGGAGCAATGATTCTCTCCTTTTTTGGTATCAGGGACCCTCAAAAGAGGTTTCCTGTCAAAAAATCCTTGTTTCTCAAAGCATTACATAATTTCCTTTAGACTATGTACTAGTATGCGACAAAGTAAAACTGGTTATTTTAAAATATAAAAGTGCTGAACAAACAGAGAAACTACACAGTTATAACAGATCTAAAAATGTTTATCAAAACACACATCCCAAAATCCCACAGTGCAACATACCTCAAGAGGATCTAACATACCCTTTCGGGTAACAATTATTTGTTTTGGCTGTTCCTCCACTGGAAGGGATCTAATCAACGCTGCCACTTCCTCAGCAGTTTTCCATTTGGCTAACTGACCTAGACGTTTCTGACCAGCCCACACAGAAGTATGAATGATCTTCAGGAAGAGTTGTCCAGTTCGAGGGTTGAAAATGAAAATAGCTCCATTTATTGGCTTTGTAGTCAAGTTACCTTCAAAAGTCTTGTGAATTGTCACTCGGTACACATTTGTGTCATCAACAAACCTGCAATACAATTTTCAATTAGAAAAACCAAAGAGCAATTAAAAACTGTCATGTATTAATTGCACAACTTTTCTTGAATGATGACTTGGGGTAGAGTGGGGATATTAGTTATGACATCAGTCACTAGGTTTTATGAAGCAATGCTAATTTCTGGAATATCGGTCATGCTTTTGCAACTTTCTCAATAAATTGAGTTCAAATTTTCCCAGCAGTTCGAGGTATCTCCTGCGATTGATCTGGATCTGCTCTGGCCATTTCTTTAGATATTGTTTAGAAAAAAAAAAAAAAAGAAACAGGAGTTCTCGGTTTCAACAGTAATATATTTTCTTACACGACAATGAAGATGTGTTCGGAATATCGTCATCAGTGCTCACTGCGAGCTTTGGTCTTCAACTGTTTATTGCTCTAGGGAGGGGGAAGCAAGGTCATCATTCAAGAAAAGTTGCGCAGGCAATATACAGTAACACATTGCGCAAAAAATTATTTTCTTCTAATGCTCAAAGTAAATAGTCTTTGCTTACTTAATACATTGATAAATGGTATTCGTATGAAATGGTCTGTTTGTGAGATATTTACTTAGCTAAGTCATATTTTTCTACTCTTTTGATTGGTGATACCATTGAGTCTTGGGAGATTGGGTGCTAAATTATCAACCACAGTAAAACCTCCCTATTACATTTTTCAAGGGTCTGAGAAAAAAATGTGTAAATCATGGGGAAATTATATTTACTTATATAATAAAATATAGAACATCAATATTCAATGTTATTAATAACATTATCTCTTTTAATAAAAAATCAGGCTCCTTAGATCTTGCACTTCGTAACTTCCTAATTCTACTGTTTTCTAATCTCTGCCCAAAACAAATATTGAATATGCATACAATATACTTTCACTGAAATCAATTTATGATCAAATGAACACATTTCTCTATCTAGTAAGAAAGTAGCTAGTAAACATGCTTGTGAGAAGGAAAATGTCATGAAAATAATGGCACACTGATCTGTGATTGGTTCAACAACATTATGATTCGACAATAAAACAACAAAAATGGCTCCACTAAAGGATATCCATTTGAGTTGAAATTTTTTATTGGTGCACTCATGGAAATGTTTTAACACTTAAACTTCCATTGAAAAACTGGGAATCTTGTGACTTGCACATTAATCTAGTCATGCATTTCTGGCTCACATTCCTAAAATATATGCAACTTGCAACCCAATAATTTCCTTATAACAAAAATAGGATTGAACATAATATCTAACCCAGAGCACTACCAGGTCAATCTGAATTGATGTGATTTCTGACTGAAAAGTGAGGAAATCATTACATTGTCAACATAGGCAAATTGAAGAGACTAGGGAAAAACCGAGTAAATGATGCAAAATTGTAAATTCTGGGAACATAGTAGTAACACAAATGAGAGCAATTGGTGGTAGAACAATGTGGAAAGCATCTTGCTCAAAAAGAGAAAACAATTTCCATCAGAGAATGGGTAATGTGTACTTTTTTCCATTATTTTTGTTTATTGGGCAAACTACCGTATATACTCGAACATACCCCACCCTCGAATATTACCCGCACCCTAATTTTGCGAAAAGGAATCTTGAAAAAAAAACTTATCGTTTCTTCAGTTTTATTGCAAAAAATAGTTCCATTAATATTACATGGTTTAAATAATCCCGCACCTGCAATAAAGGAAAAATAACTGTTTGTATTTTTCATGAATAAGAACAGTAAAATTTTGATAGAAAAAGAACTTTCTTAAAGCTCTTCACCAGAGAAAGCTCAATCGCGTCCCAAGCACTTCAAATCCATCGGCAGAATTGTGAAACGTCCGACCGCTTGATCTTTCCGGTTGGGGAGTACTCGTGATTTGCCTCTACCATCCACCTCATATAATGTTACTTAACCTCAACGTTGAATTGGCGATTAATGCACATATCCAGAGGCTGCAGAGCAGATGTTAGACCTCCCGAGATGATTACCAAGTCCCCCTAGTTAACAAATTCTGTACTTCCTCTGTGGTGTGGCCAGGGTTGGGCCAACACGTTGAGCTAGTTTAAAAGTGCTCCAGGGCAACATTGGCAAACACTTAACCCAGTCCTGAACAAGATCGTTTTCAATCCAACATTTTGTTTCTGCCTTCACAATAATGCAGGGAATATCAATTCTTGGGATGGTTTTCCCGCTTAAAAATTATATAGGCAGGCAACTTCTGCCTGTCTGCAGCAACTCAGAACATTACTGTGCATCTTAGCTTTTCACGGCCTCCTGTTCTCACCATGACGTTCAGTTCTCTCTTTTTGTTTACAGTGTAATTTAATGGCATGTCAAAATATACCGGGGTCTGATCGGCATTGCTGATTTGCGACAATAAGTAGAAATTTGATTTTTGCAAACTAATCACATACTTGTGGAAATGGATTACCTTTTCTCCAAACTCGCTAGGTAACAGTTGGGCAATGTTGGTTTTCCTGCGGCCATTGCACTTAAACGCACGCACAAGCCACCTGTGGCTGGCCTTGAATCCCATCATTCAAAGTTCCTTTGCAATAGCCAGCGTTTTCACTTGGCACATCTCAAAACGGCATCACCGAACTGTCTTTTTTCCTCAATATAAGTAAACATTTTGGTCTGAATTTCGAGAAACTTCGCTTTCTGTCCTCGAAAGGCCCGCCGATTAACACTAATTTGTCCAAGACTCATTTTGTTTCTATGCCACTTATGAATACAACTCGTCTACACCATATTTTCTTCCTGCTGAGCAGTCACCGATTTTTTCTGCTTCATTTATCACACGTAGTTTTTCTTTTGTGGCGAAAGACCTCCTGTGGCAACTTGGAGAAGCCATTACAACCAACGGGTGACTGGTAAACATATATTGCACTTCAATGAACGCTTTCTACTAACCCACACCAGCTTGCGACCACGTGCAACACACTTAAAGTTTGCGGTATGGACCTTCACGCAAATATAACCTGCACCCCAATTTTCAGCTAGCAATTTTTGAAAAAAATATGCAGGTTATATTCAAGTATATATGATATTTAAAATAAATTAGTTAAAATTGTGTTTTTAATATAAGAACTTTCCAATATAAAGTATAAATAAAATGATTTTATGATGTACTTTATACTGAGATTTCACTGTACTATGACCTACACATATATATTACCTCCTCCTTAAATGATGTGATTCTATTGTAATTCTGAAAGTTTACACATCAAAGAATATGTATACTGGGAAAATCCTACATAAGGTCTTACTTAAAGTTCAATGCAAGTTTATATAAAAAAAAATAAAATACATAAAAACTTACCAAATGATCTGATTGGAAAATAATTCTCCATAATTTTGTGAGGACAAATAAGGTTCAGTTGGTTCTGATGAGTACAACTGCAAAGCTTTTCTGATTCGCTCTCTCAGCACATATAAGGCAGGATTTGCCTTCATGATTTTAGCCATTGCTTGTTGGATGAGAGGTTTGCATCCAGGGAACCAATTGCCATAAGCACTGTAAAAGCAATTTTTTCATGTAATATTCAAAAGGTTTGAGGTAAGAAACAAGGTGAAATTTCTTTTGGGGATAATTTCCCTCCCTCTCAAAAAATTGCAACACCACACCCACACTCATTTATATATTATTTTTGTAAAGCAGTATATTCCTTATCAATTAAACTTTGTTAACCTCAAAAACCCAAACACAAGCACTTCTAACACACACTTGAGAAACAAAATTATGATCTATAAAATTACCTGTGGAGATTATATGCCAAATCAATGGCGATAAGCAGGCCAGTAGGAGAGGGATAAATTGACATGTTATCAGTGGTGTAGTCCAGAAACTTAGCTCTGGCATATCTTTCAATATCATGAGAGTCATAATCTCCCCAACGCAACTGAACATCAATCCAGTATTTTTGCGTTGTTGTGTTATCCATTGTGTCCCTGAAGAGCAAAAAATTAAATTACCAAGTGGTTCATATATACACTACGAATTGTTTGGAATAAAATCAACAGTCAGTTTACTTGGAATCAGCAAGAAGAGAAGGTCGTGAAACATTCCATTTATAGGCTGCAAAGAGAAGTATGTCAGCACAGGATGAATTCATTTTGTATGACTTTCGAGGATGAATAGTCTCTTTTTGTACAGTTTCAATTTCCAGAGCATCCAGTTCTTGATCAAATACCTGTGAATGAAAGCCAATTTTCAGTTTTCTGACACAACAGAATATGTAACTTGTGTTACCACAAAGCAACATACTTGACAGAGATCCATGACAATTGACTCGTGCACTTTTTGCCACAAGTGAGCACGGAAGATTTGGATCAAGGAGATTTTCAAAGTTGGGATTTTGCCATGCATGAAAATGCCAGTCAAATCCAGTTGCACCTATATACAAAACAAAACATATTATACAACCTAATTATAGCAATATCAAACCAACACAAATAAAGTGAAAATACACACCTGGAAACCAACATACACATTGGCTCTGTTGATGGTAGGTGACCACCAGAGAGTGAAACGTCTGTTGGGAATTTGATTCAAACCTGATCTCTGGGCATTGGTCAGTTTCTTGTATTTCATGGATTCCTCAAAACCAGATGCCTTCTCCCTGAACAATGTAAACTTTTAAATAACAGAAAGAAGAAGCATCTTTGTAATTACCATGACCCAGACAATTTGGAAATATGAATCTTACCAAAACAAACCTTCCCAAGTAGGGAAATAGGTTCCTTTGAAGAGAGTGTGCTCTAAAATACCTTCAACACCACCCAATGCCTGAATCATGTCAGTTCTGTAATTATTTAAGTTCCAAAGTTTACCATCATGGCGCTGGTGAGTCCACCAGAAAGGATTTTGCTTCAATACCTATATTAAATGAAATCAATATATTAACTCACAATTACTCATCATATATATATCCACATGCAAATTAAAAATACACACAAAAATAATTAACATACTTGATACTGTTTGAATTCAGTTCTTATTCTCCAACCCTTGTCATAAGCCAAAGTGTGTCTGTCTTTTTGGAACAAAGTGTTAATACGAGGAATGCCACGATCCCAACTGTCTTCCAGGTCTTCCAAAGTAAGCCGCCTATTCTGTGCACTGGCTTCTTGCTTTTTCAGTGCATACTCAGCCCAAACTCTCTGAGAATCAATGAATTCAGATTCCCAAGGCTGGATGTAACGATACAAGTTTGGAATAAGTTGATCTTCATCATGGCTCATACCAGATCGGAAATGAGTGATTCCAACATCAGTTTGTTTTGACCACCTCAGATCAGACTGTAAATGAATTGGAAGATGTAAGTGACAACACCTACAATATTCTTTTGCAAGTAGATAAAATGAAAGGAATATTTTACCTGTGGAATCAACACGTGGCCCATTGATAACATTCCCAAGCCTCCCAATTCCTTTGGAGTGTAAAATACAACGGGTGGAAATCTTGAAGGCATTTTTGAATTTAAACCAATCTTGATACGTGTTTGGATTTTGTTTTCACACTTAACCAACAAATCAAGAAGTTCTTGAGTATTAACAACAGCTTCTCGAAAATATGTCATGAGACCAATGAGTGCAGTGTTCCATTTATTCACAATCTAAAAAATAATTCCACCCGTTTAACATCTCAAATTATTAATTAACAAACTCAATGTTCCCTGATAGCATAAATATTGTAATGCAATTACTATTCTTAATGTATAATAAAAACTTACTTTGGTGAATGTTGTAGAACCACTCGCCATTAAGATTTGCCTTACTCTGTTGTGAAACCTTTGCAGTGATTCTTCATCAACACGTAAGAAACATTGAGCAGTTCTTTCCTTTGTTACTTCATTTTGTAAATTCCAAACGCCATCTCTATGGGTAAACTCTTCATGTGTTGTACGACACTGTAAAGCAATTACTTAGAGAAAAACACTATCAACAATAACATTAATAGATCTTTTTCATAAATGTGCAATAAGACGTATCATGTTTGCATCAATTCCAAAATAATATATCTATATCTATATATCTATCTATCTATCTATCTATATCTATATCTCTATATCTATATCTCTATATCTATCTATATCTATATCTCTATATCTATCTAGCTGTATCTATCTATCTATCTGTATATCTGTATCTATCTGTATCTATCTGTATATATCTATCTATCTGTATCTATCTATCTATCTATCTGTATCTATCTGTATATCTGTATCTATCTATCTATCTATCTATCTATCTATCTGTATATCTGTATCTATCTATCTATTTGTTTAAAATGAGATGATTTATTCTACATTCATATTAATTGACTATAATGGTATCTCAGATCCTTACCTTGGGAAGAATGCGACATTCAAAACCACTCATATTAAATAAAAGATTTGGATTATCTTTGGAATACACACTAACAAAACTATTCTCCCACTGTATAGTTGTAGTGGATCTGGGTAATCTGTTCTTAATGTCCCAGAAAACTGCACGACCCCTACAATTAAATCAAATCATGAGAAACTATCATCACCCTTCATCTTTATTACATTAAATCATTGTTACTCACAAATTCACATCATGCTTCATTAGCCTCATTCTCGCATCTCTTGGCCAACATTTCTTGTTGTTGTAACCTACAATGTTTTCATTGTTAGGATCAGGATGTTCAGTAAGATACCTCTGAATAAGGTCTCTAGCTTCGTCAGCAGAGAACCTACAAAAGCATTGAAGTAATAAAATTAAAAAATTGTGTATTAACAATGTACAGAATTTTCAGTTTTTACCACATACCTTCCACTAAATATCACTATTGTACTGTCTTAAGATTAAACCTTTGCAGCAAGTGTATTATAAAAACATTTTTCTTTCATAATTTATTTCTTTTCAACAATTCTGGAATACATAGAGGACCGAAGACAGAAATTTCAGTCTTTTCTTGCCCAACTAGTATGGACCACAGATGGAGATTTCTGTCTTAGCATGCTCCCCATTTGTGAGACATCCATATGTCTCGCATGAGTTTACACTAGTGCTCTTAGAACCTTTCAATGTCTCCTATATTCCATTCAAGCCCAATGTAATTTTGTGCGCATAGCATTTTGGCCCATTGTGGTCACGTCCATTATTGTTGGAGCTCTCTGGTAGCATGTACCGTATTTGCAACTTTCAGCGATTTTTGTTATGTTGCTAAATTATACTACTAGAGTGCTCCAAACCATTATTTTTTCTAGAAGTAGCAAAACAGCTGCATAGGCCCAGTGAACTTCAGTGCGGACAACCCCCATTTGCTTTACATTAGCCTCTCCCTCCGATTTAACACAGGCATATAGCAGCTAAGAACGGTTTTATACTGCGGTAGACAATACTTGGGGATTGACAGCTAAGGAACACATGATGCACTGTTGTCAAATGTATGAGCGTGCAATGTCTACCACCTTCGCTAGAGCTTTTCATGGCACTTCAACAACGACTGCAACCTTATTCATTGTAAATATGCATTTTGCTAATTTACATATTACAACGTGTCTTTATAGTATTCAACATACAGGATAGAGGATTCATAGAATAAAAGAACTCCACATTACGGTAGAACATCGGGGTACTTACAGTTATGTTTTCAACGTAACTTCTCTGTGTTTTTCTTGGGTGATGGGTGATTCAATTATTCATTGGAAAGATTCCACTTATGTCACTATCACAATCGCTGTTTTCAACAGAACTTATCTTCATTGCATTTATCATTTTCGGTACATGCTTCATAGGGAATCCTACTCATCATTTGAAATCTATCAGGGCTTATATTTCATTGGGGTCCAAGACTGGGTGCAGTGCCCACTTTCGTAATCAAATCATGCCTTTGGTCATGCACACAATTTATCAGCAACACGGGTCGGTGGATGCCGACGTAACTGACACCCGATTGGCACAGCGCATGTCGTCACCAAGGAAATGTCAAGATGCCGCCAAACTGTCAATACCAAAGTCTCATCTCCCGCAGTATACATGAAGATTTGAACCAACACAAGTCATTAATACACCCTGAGCCAGGAGCATACAATGCTTTAGCGATCTCTGCTAAATCAACCTCTGGCAATGAGGAATGAAACCACTTGCTTATATGTTTAATTTAGGAAAATTTGAAAAGAATATTTGAGATAAGAAAAATAACCCTCGAAATTGACTGTTCTATTTCTGGAACAGTGAGCTCAGTTGAGATAAACAAATTTGCAGTAAGGTGAATGAAATTGAAAGCTATTGTACCAACACCCGCATTTCCATGCAACACAGCAAATGGCCTGACACTGGGGTAAGGTAGCTTTCCAGGGTGCTGGTTCGTAATGTGTTACAATCAAACAGAGTTTGATTGCAACTCTTTTAATAGATCAAGATAAAAACAGGTATGTCCATTGCTCCGTAAGTTCGGCCTAACTTCATATCTTAGTGAAATATGAGGTAATTTTAACCATGGTTTATTGACAATAAAATAATTCAATGTCATGCTACATGTACGGTACTTTTGTACCATGAACTAACCTAAAGAAAATGTGTATTCTGTCCACATAACGGCAGAAAAGCCTGATAGGATGTGCAGTTTCTGTAGCAACATCTTGGAATGTGAGGAAATCATTGGGCATCTGGGGAGGACCTGCCATTTCAGATGCACGCTGCAAACCAAGAACCAACAAATCCAACACCAATCCATAATATTGCACAATAAAGGATGCAAATTGAAGACCACGAATGATCCCATAGCTGTTGGTGTGGTTCATATCCTGAAAAAATAAATAAATAAATTTAAAAAAATACAGGACATTCAAAAGGTTATACAAACTTTACAGCTTTATAAGAAAACTGAAAAGAACAATGGTAAAAACAAAGATATTTTCAATAATCAACTTTAAAACGGAAATTGATTAGGTTGTTATTTTAATGATTAACAATTTCAGGATTAACTACAATTCCGTAATCACATGGTAAAGTTCTCCAGTAGATAGGTTTGGTTAAGAATTTAAGAACATTTACTCCGCATCCACAGAATTCATTATCTGTACAAACAAACATTCCAACCTTTTTACAGAATTATCATGATTTCAAAGCAATATTATTCAGTTTAAACTTTTAATTATTTGCAAGATACAAGGTGCGGCTAGAAAAAACGGGATTTTTAGTGTAACTTTTTATTTTGTTTCCTTACAACTTTTACCTTATCACCTTCAATATACTCCCCTCCACTATCCCTACACTTTTCCATTCGAATTTTCCACTGTTCAAAACAGTGTTTGAAGTCATTTTCTGTTAGCATGTTCATAGTCTCCGTCGCTTTTTGCTTCACAGCTTCCACAGTCTCGAATCTGGTCCCCTTCAACACTTCCTTCACTTTTGGGAACATAAAAAAATCACACGGAGCTAGGTCTGGTGAGTAGGGTGGATGATCCAACATAGGGATCCCATGCTTGGCCAAAAATGTCTTAACCACCAGTGCAGTGTGGGCTGGGGCGTTGTCCTGATGAAGAATCCACGACTTGTTCTTCCACAACTCTGCTTGCTTTCTTCGCACTCGCTCACGGAGGGTGGCCAAAACCCCAAGGTAGTATGCTTTATTCACGGTTTGACCTTCAGGAACCCAATTTACATACAGAATTCCATGATGTCAAAAAAAACCAATCGTCATGGCCTTGAATTTTGATTTGGACATTCGAGCTTTCTTCTTTCGTGGTGAATTCGGACTCTTCCAGTGCATTGATTGTCGCTTAGTTTCTGGGTCATAGGTAAAAAACCATGATTCGTCACACGTAATAACTCTTTCCAACAGTTCAGGATCTTCCCTAATGTTTTTTAAGATGTCAGAACAGATTCCCATTCGTGAATCCTTTTGTTCCGGTGTGAGGATTCTTGGCACCATTTTGGAACACACTTTTCTCATATTAAAATTTTCATGTAATATTTGCCGAACCGATTCTTTGTCAATTCCCACAATCTCGGCAACTGCATGGATACTTAATCGGCGATCTTGACGGATTACTTTGCCTATTTTCTCGATGTTTTCATCCGTCTTCAAGTTTGAAGGATGTCCTGGGCGTGGATCATCTTCAATCTCTTCTCTCCCTTCTTTGAAACGCTTACACCATTCAAAAACGCGTGTACGTGACATACGTTCTTCCCTATACACTTGCTGTAAGAGAGAATAAATCTCTGTTGCGGATTTACCCAGCTTCACTAAAAATTTCACATTGACACGTTGCTCAATTAAGACGCCTACCATTTTTCAGACGAGCGGCATACACACGGTCCAACAGGAACGAAGGCTGAGACCCGACTGAGCAAGCTAAGCTTGTCCAACTGGCAGGAATGTGGAGGGGGGATGTCAGGCGACTCGGCAATATGGCGTTTGACCTTGAGGCTCGCACGGTTTATCTCACAGAAAACCAGTCCCTTTTTTTCTAGCCGCACTTCGTATTTTGAGCAAATTATTATATACTAATTAAAATTTGGAGTATACTACCGCAAACTGGTTATGTGCAATGCACTGTTCACTTGCCTATAAAAGCAGCATCATAGCACAGGGTAACTAACTTTATTTAAACTGTCTCACTACTTTTGAGTGGAGACTGGGCTAAAATTTCTTGCTTCTTTTTGTGCATAACCAGATCTGAACTAGAATAGCCCCCAAAAGTACTAAGAAAGAAAACCAGTTGGAAATTATGAATTGGACAGACTCAAGAACGATTTTTGTTAAACGTGGAGGACAAAGGCTGGAGCTACATCATCAAACTTTAATGCATAGGGGAAGAGTCATTGTCCATTTAAAGTGTAAGGTTAAAAAAACACCATTCTGATTGCTGGTACATGTTTCCCATGCTGTCATGAAAGTGAGCCAAATTCTTCAGCTTTATTAGAATAATGGAAAATGCGTCAATTCCATGTGTCATATTTTGCACAAAGATTGGCCCCATGAATGTAAGCAGAGCATAAGTTGATGACAACTTCTCATCCGCTCATAACTAGATTTGCAGTAGTATCCCCAAAATTTAAATAATGAAGCCAATCAAAAAATACCTTGTAATTTATGACAACATTGTTTTTTGCTGTCATGTAATCTGCAATATTATGGTCAACAATCAAACGTAACAATCTATTAAGAAGAGTCAAATCAATTTTCTCATACATTTTCTCAAATTTTGATTCCAAAAGGACATTGCATTCTCCTTCAGTGACATCCCAAACGTCTTGGAGATTATTTATACCTGAAATGAGTTCAAAATGATAATTTGTACCATTTTCAAATAAAAACAATGAAAGAAGTTGCATTCATTAACATTCACATACCTTGACACCACTTATAAACTAACAATGGTGGAGGCTCTGTGTCAGAAGGCTTCACCCATGGAGGAAATAATCTTCTTTTATCTGCTTCATACCACAAATACTGATCCAAATAAGCATCTGTGATCTTTTCAAGAGGTTCTACATCATAGACAGGTACTAAGTGACTATATAAGTCCATAAATTCAATGCCCACCTATAAAAAAGAAAATCTGCTAATTAAGACATTAGATTTCACAAGTCCAAAGTAATAATTACGATCATCTATAACAGACTAATTAATAATAACTATTCTTAGCAGCATAATACATTATTGTCACTTTACCTCCTTGAAAGCTCTCTGAGTGAGGAGATGACGCTTAATTCTCGACAAAGCTTCATGAGGATTGTCATAGGCCTGTTCAATTAAACCAAGTTCCTCTCTCTGACTTTGATTGAGACGAGACTTGACACTACAAAAAAAAAAAAAAAACAATCAAAATTATTTCCTATTATTTTCTTTATGGTTTAAAAAATATTACTTGATTCACTCACCTGTAGGCTTCTTTCAAACGCTCCAGAGACAAAATAAGCAACTTTGTATCATGCTTATAAGACAATGGAGGGAAAGGAATAGGTGCAAATCTACGAGATTCCAGCCAGTGCACTGTAGTAGTGTAAATAGCTACTGCTTCCTCTGGAGAAATGTAGGGACCATCCTATAGAAAGGAAAACACATCAGTAACAAAAAAATTCATTTAGACATTGAATTTTTCTAAACCAAAATTCCATGTATTTGTACAACACAGTGAAAAAAAATGAAGATACCATGCTTGACAGCTTAAAGATGGTTCTGAAAACAAGAAACTCCCTTAGTTTTGAAGCAACCTCTCCAGAATTTTGTGTCATTTGTAACTAATTATCATCACTATATCTAACTACTATTTCTTACTTCAGTCACAATAAAATCACAAACTGGCTTACAGAGTACAAAAAAGTTTTGTTTATAATAAAGCCCATTTGCCTGTGATAACATTATTTTTTCATTCTTGTAATCACCAAATTACTTTCTCTTATGATGTTTTGTTATTGATGTAGCATCAGTGATAGTCATTAATTAATGATATAGAGTTTAATTACAGGGAAACTAGCATGTACTTTCTCGCCCGCATTTTCACACAAAATTATGTGTAAAGTACTCAAATTTGCGAAACATCGTACATGACCTTATTTCAAAATTTTAATAAACAGATATCAAAAAGGAAAAAGTCTCTATCTTCGTAATTGTAGCTTTAGGAAGACGCCAAAAAAATGTTGAACTCTTGCAATTTTCACAAAATCAGGGTTTAACAAACAGGAGACCTGTACCATTCTCTTAAACATCCTTTATACTATTCAATATAAAAATTAAATTATCTTAATTATAACATAATTAAATTAATCAAAAACGATGGAGCCATTTTTTTGAACATTTGGAAAACTTCCCAGGGACTTCATGTAAATATCAGTTTCAAATTCAAGGGGACACATCAGCCAGATCGATTGAGGAATATCGATTGTGGAGAAAATTGGCTGAACGGTTTAGCCGCTAGTGTTGTTCACAGACGGGTGGACATTTGCCGCCAATATTATTCGGTATCTAGGACCCACAAAACATGGATTCTGGCTACACCTTTTATTAGAGGATTTTTTTTTTTTTTTTGAGCAATTGGATTTATCGACTTTTTCATGACCAGGGTCCAGTTATAAGAGTTTTTCTGCCGAAAATTCGCCATTTTTTCGTGCAGCATTATATAACTTTCTCTCTACTCCATAGCAAGAAAGTAAAAAACTAAACAAACAGGATTTGATTTAAACTGTACCAAAATTTTTTTGTGCAAGGTGGATAATCCTCTTTCTAGCGGATTTCTGAAGAAATACACCAACTGAACAATTCCCAACAAGTCCACTGTGCGAAAAACGTACATTAATCCACAGCCAAAAAGTACTGAAAGAAATTAGGGACGACATAGAAGATTCATTTATCTGGCTTTTAATTGATGATAATGATTCCTGTGGAAAGTATACAGCTTAGTGTAGTTGTCAGTAAATTGGACTCCAAAGCAACAAAATCTTCTCATTTAACTATCCGCATGTCTTAGAGAATGCAAACACCGTTGCAAGGACTGTGAGAGATACATCGCATTTATTGTGGCCAGCTGAAAAGCACAAAGAGCGATTCTTGTTTTTTGACTGAAATGCAGCATACATGCTGAAAGCAGGAGAGGCTCTTCTACATTCCCATTCCCAAAAAGCTCCACTTTACTTGCATTATTTGTGGCTTACATTGCGTTACCGAAGAGACTCATTAGTTGCACCTTTAAATTAATAATTTGATTTCTTCAGTAAAGTGAGCTTTTGTCAAAGCCCTGTTAGAACACAGATATCCAAAGAAGAATTACCGGAAATTCCCCTTTTGTCAGAGCCTAATATTTTAGATGGCTCAATGCAGCACTTTATTTCTGGTCACACATTAAAGCTATTAAGACAGTACTTCCTTTATAAAACTCATGTGTGATGTCTCTTAAGTCAGTAATAATGGCTGCAAATAATGAAGGAATTAAAAGCAAGCTAACATATATTAGCCCACGCTTCACAACTTTACCTAAAATCACTACCAAGTTCGAAGAACGTGATCGAGAACTAACTACTGCAGTTAACTTATTGAACTTTGTAGCATCAGTCAACAATTTACCAGGACCAATAGCATGATTCTTAATAGAAAAATTCAAGAAAGAAATCCTGGTTTGAAAAGTGATATTTTAAGGGTGAAACTGTTAAAAATTATACAGCTAAAGAAAATTAAGCTTTTAAGTATTGTCCCCTAATCTCAAGCGAAGTTGAAAGAACTTTTTCTGTGTATAAGAACATTCTTGTGGGTAACAAAAAATTATTCATCCCATAAAATTTGGAAAAATTATGTAAGAAATTAAATTCAGTGCGTATATTCAACATAAATCAAACTATTTTGTATAGAATAAAACATGCACTTCTATCTGCACATAATTTTCTTTTTATGTGTACATTTTCCTCTTTTTTAAAGCATATATGCATGCATGTTTGGAGGATTTTTAGCGAATCCGCACCCTAATTATGGGAGTGAAGATGCCAGGCAGAAAAAAAACCTAGTTGTAGGTAGTGAGAGAAATGGTCAATAAAGTTATAAAAGCCTCACATTACTTTTTTGAAATTCTTAAGCTTTTACATTTTTGAATTCTTTCATTACACTTTTTTTGTTAAATCAGTGAACCATCACTGTGTAGTTTACTGTAGTCACTATATTTATTCTTTACAACAAAATACATATAACGAAATATAATACAACGTAATGCAACGTTACAATATAATATATTCAAATTATATATTCAGAATGTTGATTATACATCAAATCTTATGGCAAGTGCATTTTTTTGTTTTGAGTCAAATATTACATACCTTCAAGTAATTATGCTGTCTTTCTTGTTCAGCTTTTAAGTACAATCTGGTAAGTCGGCCCAAATTCTTCTTGCAGACAGTTTTATCTACAGTTGCACCTCTACGAATTCTCTCTCTGTTGTAGTGAGCAGTGTTGGTCCACCAATCTGCCTTCATTTTCACATATCGTAAAATCATATTTTCAATGGGAGTAGGTAATCCAGGAACCTGTATACATAATTCTTTTTATTAATTCTCAGTCAGAAAAAAATTTCTTGTGCACGGTGCTACTGATAATGTTGGATGAGCACCCTCCAGAATGGGTGTCAGCCCATATTACAGACTTTTTCAGATCTCACAATACAATTCATCATACAGTGATGAATAGGTAATTTTAAACTTGCACTTTGTAACACAAACACTCGAGTCAGCAATATTAAGAAGTACTGCTGTTATCAGCAATACAACAGAAAGAAATCTGTCTTTCAAAGAATTATCCATATGACTTTAGTTTTGATTACCATAAAGTACTAAGACTCTATACCTTCCACGGAATGTTGGCTTTCCAGCAACGCCAAGCTTCAGATAAATGCTGCAAAATTGTTCTTGCCTTATTCTGCTTGATACCCTCAGGCATCATATCAACAATATCATGCATCACCTGCAAAAACACATTCCATGGGAGCCACAATATACGATTTTCGCTTTGAAAAGCCTTATTTCTATTAACAGTTACAACACCTATGTATGTTCATATCTAAGCTATTACCGTACAGACTCAAATATAACCTGCATATTTTTTTTTCAAAAATTGCTAGCTAAAAATTGGGGGGGCGGGTAATATTCGCATCAAAGTTGGTACCACGTACTTAAATGTTGCATGTGGCCACAAGGTGGCATGGGTTAGTAGCAAGCCTTCATTGAGGTGCAATACATGTTTACAAGTTACCCAGCGGTAGTAATAGTTTTCAAACGGCATCTTTCACAGCGAAAGAAAGGCTACGCGTGATAGAAGCAGAAGAACTCTGCAACCACGCAGCATGAAGGAAGTATGGTGTGGACAAGAGCTGTATTCGTGAGTGGCGTAGGAACAAATCGCGACTTTGACAAACTTGTGTAAATCAGCGGGCCTTTCGAGGTCAGAAAGCGAAGTTTCTCAAAATTGAGATCAATTTGAGTGATTACATCGAAGAAGAAAAAAAAAAAAGGAGTTCAGTTGTGCTGTTTCGAGTGTGATGTGCAAAATGAAACGCTGGCTATTGCAAGGGAACTTGGTATCTCAGGATTCAAGGCCAGCCACGGGTGACTCGCACGTGCATTTAAGCGCAATTGGTTGACCTTCCGCAGGAAAACAAACATTGCCCAACCTAGCAATTTTGAAGAAATGGTACCTAATTTTCACAGGCATGTAATAAATTTGCGAAAGACTAATTCATATTTATTATCGCAAATCGACAATGCTGATCAAACCCCTGAATATTTTGAGATGCCTTTAAACTACAATGTGAATAAAAAGGGAGAATCGAGCGTCATGGTGAGAAAAGAAGGCTGTGAAAAGTTAAGATGCACAGTAATGCTCTGTGTTACTGCAGACAGGCGGAAGCTGCCTCCTTACATAATTTTTAAGAGGAAAACCATTCCAAAAATTGATGTTTCCTTCATTATTGTACAGGCACAAACAAAAGGTTGCATGGATGATAAGGACATTAACTTTTAGCATCTAATTATTGACTATACATGTTAACACTGATGTCATACTCATTAATTGTTACTTACAGATGCACGCAATTCCAAATCAAAGTGGCTTTCAACTCTTTGCTTTGTAACAGTTTTTGCAACTCCTTTGGAATGTCTACCCTCAAATTGACGAGACAAAAGGTTTCCCAACCATCTTTCCAGAAGAGGAGTAATTCCACGCATGAAGAACAACCAGACTCTCCATCCAGGGGCCCAAAACCCACAACCTGGACCTTTCCCAACAGGACCCTGAAAATTGAAGAATACTTAAAATCATAATTTACTATAAAACATACATTCAATAAATAAAAGAAAAATTACAAGTTTAATATAATGCCCAAACAATACCATCAGACTAGCGATTGATCCAACCTCCCCAGTATCAAGGTCATCTCAGACAACACAAGAATACTGGAGAAGCTGTCAGCCCACATTGCTGGCTGATTTCAGGACCCCTACGCAATTCATCATTGGTATTAAGGGTAATTCATGTTTCACCCATTCTCAGATAGGAACCCTAAACAATTACCATTCTAAAGCATAGGAATTGAAGCGAAAACAAACCTTAATTATGTATATTGTAACTAATACTGCATATTACAGTATATTGTATACTAATAATGTATAATAACTACAAATTTGCCCAACACTTGCATAAAATCATCCTCGTGCTCATCATTTTCTCATTAAAAGAATACCTCTGAGTAGCAGTTGGTCCAACCTTCTCGTAGGAAGTTCAACTCGGACATCGCAAGAATACCAAACAAGCTGTCAGCCCACATTACTGGCTGATTTCAGGACCCCTACACAGTTCACCATTGGTATGAAGGGTAATTACTTTCAAATTTCATCCATTCTCAGTTAATGTAAATCCAACAACTATCATTCTCACATATACAATAAAAACAAATACATAAATATGTAAAGTAGCTTCAAGTATGATAGAATCTTCCATTCAATAAATACCTTCAGAGTAGCGATTAGTCCAACCTCTCCAGTATCAAGGTCGTCTCAGACAACACAAAAATACCAGAGAAGCTGTCAGCTCACATTACTAGCTGATTTCAGGACCCCTACGCAATTCATCATTGGTATTTTCAGAAAGAGAATGGATTAAAACTACTTTCTATAACAATAACCATTCCCTACTACTATCCTAAACAATTACCATACCTTAGAATAAGAATGGAAGCAAACTTTTAAATTAGCTTCAGATCTGTCCAACACTTGCATAAAATTGTCCCTATTACAAATCAAACCAATTCAATGATAGCTTATTTTACAGGGCAAAACTCAGGCCATCAGGTCTGACCACGTAACTTTTACAATGCTCCTTTCACAATTCAGGAGAAAGCTATAAATCAGGCAACAAAACAGGCAATTTAAATTTGGCTCTGAGGCTTCTTTTAGGCTTGAATATCTTTAACATTAAATCTACAATATGGGTCAGCCAGCATTACTTCTCCTCTGAAGGAAGATGTATGAATGATTTTTCCCCCCTTTAAAATCCACGGTTATGATTGGGTTTGATGCCGCCAACTTAGGTATAACAGCATGATGCACTAATTATTATACCACCAAAGCCACCCGACCACCCTCGCTTTTTCATTCAATGAATACCATCAGACTAGCGATTGATCCAACATCCCCAGTATCAAGGTCGTCTCAGACAACACAAGAATACTGGAGAAGCTGTCAGCCCACATTACTGGCTGATTTCAGGACCCCTACGCAATTCATCATTGGTATTAAGGGTAATTCATTTTTCACCCATTCTCGCATAGGAAACTTAAACAATTACCATTCTGACGTATAGGAATTGAAGCGAAAACAAACCTGTATATTAACTATAAAATCTGCCCAACTCTGGCATAAAATCATTTTCTCATTAAAAGAATACCTTCTAAGTGGCAATTGATCCAACCTTTCCAGTATTGAAGTTGAACTCACATCGCAAGAATACTGGAGAAGCTGTCAGCCCACATTACTAGCTGATTTCAAGACCCCTACACAGTTCATCACTGGTATGAAGGGTAATTACATACCCATTGCAGCCATTCTCAGAACAATGAAAACAACTTTCCTAGACAATTACCATTCACAAGTATAGGTATGGAAGCAATAACAAACTGGTAAGCTATAAATCTCTTCAACTTTTGCATAAAATGATTTTCAGATTCAATGAATACCTTCCAAGTAGCGATTCATCCAACCTCCCCAGTATCAAGGTCATCTCAGACAACGCAAGAATACTGGACAAGTTGTCAGCCGATTTCAGGACCCTATGCAGTTCATCGTTGGTATCAAGGATAATTACATTCAAGTTTCATCCATTCTCAGTTAATGTAAGTCAAAGAATTATCATTCCAAGTTTGGAAGTGAAAACAAATACGTAAAATAGGAACAAATGTGCCCAAATCTTTCATACAATTGACATTATTTCATTCAATTAATACCTTCAGAGTAGCAATTGATCCAACCTCTCCAGTATCAAGGTCATCTCAGACAACACAAGAATACTGGAGAAGCTGTCAGCCCACATCACTGGCTGATTTCAGGACCCCTACGCAATTCATCATTGGTATTAAGGGTAATTAGATTCATGTTTCATCTGTTCTGAAATAGTAAATCTAAATATCTACCATTCTGTGAGTAAAGAAGCAAATACAAATTAATATGAAAATTAGTTGCAAATCTCACTAGCTCTTCCTTAAAATAGTCATCATTCCCATTCAATGAATACCTTTAGAGATGTGATTGATCCAACCTTCTCAGTACCTATTCAATATTAGTTATCTCAGATAACACTAGAATACTGAAGTAGCAGCCTAGGCACAACGGCACAGCAGCCTATGCACAACAACAATGGCCAACTTCAGGACTCCTACATAATTCATCTTTGGTGCGAGTAAAAACACTGAAGTTTCGTTCATTCTCGCAATACAAAATCCAAATGAATTGGATGACATTTATGACACACAATCACCACAGGCTAAAGAATAGAAACATCGACAGAAGGATTCTAATCACATCCTTTTAACACTCACCTTGCCTCCACATCAGGAAGATACTTCAAAAAATTACTTACCGTATTGAATCTATAATAGATGAGATGTTTCAAATCCTTGCACATTCGTATTTGTCTCATCAGTTTATACTTGTATCTGTACATTCCAGTAAGTTGACCCACATGGGCAAAAATGTACTGAATACCATCAGCTAACTGGAAAGCATCCACATTGTTCAATCGATACTGAACATGGGAGTCCACAATCAGTTTTGTAAGCCGAAGAATTTCACGACACAGATGGAAAGCTACGGCAACAAAACAAAGTAATAATGAGCAACAAAAAATATGTAAAAGACAATATAACATGAAACACTTTTGAGGACATACCGTTTCCAAATCTTGATTTCTTTCTCTCTTTAGTGGTAAGAGTTTTCACAGGTTTCAAGTTGAAGTTATAATCCAAGTGAAGATAATTCAAGTTTTTACGATGAATAAGAAGGTTCAACATGTTGTAACCTTGGCGACAAACTTGAAGACCTGCTTCAACCCAGTCCAAAGTGGTTGTTTGAAAGAACTTGGTTGACTTAAATGATCTGAAGAGATACCTACATAACAAATGTACCTTAGAAACTTTTCTTAACAATCATTACCAAGAAATCAATTACAAAGCTGAGCCAGAGAAATATTTGTATATAGTAATCTCAAACTCAAATTTTATACAGTAAAATCCATCTTTTCCCCTAAATTACAACATGATAGCTTCCTAGACCCTGATTCTTCAGTAAGAAGAAATAACTTGTGTTTAGGTCATACAAGAAAACAATTCTTCAATTGCTAACATTTAGTAAGCATGTCTCAAAGCTAAAACAAACAAATTACTGTTTAAGTAGCAATTTAATCACCTGCCAACATTTTTACAATTTGTAATCTGTATGGATATAAGTCATATAGAACGATTTTCCAAAGGATGAGCCAAAGAGACAGTTCGCGAAAACAAGTGAACATCACATGTATTTCAGAGAAGTATCCCTCTACCATGACAGCTGTTCAGCCACGTCCCTTCATAAAGTGCTAATGGTTCCTGTGAAAACAACCCTATGCAGAAGTCTAAGAGTTTCGCTGAAGTATATGCACATACGCGAGTCCAGGAAATATTTAAATTTAATTTCTTATGTGGAAAATCTCTTTACATGCTCTCACAATCAGTAAAAGAAAACTGCAACGAATGTAAATAGAAAGCTCTCAATCACAGCGCGCCTCACAACAGCACAAAGCCCGGAACCACGTGCATCGGTATGCATCTCGCATTCAAGTCTCGGTTTTAAAATAAACATAATATTTATCACACAAAAAGTAAATTCAATGTAATATATAAAGAAAAAAGAATTTTTACAGAAGAGCACACAACACTGCACTTCCTAATTTCAATTATTTCTTGTGGCGCACTATATTTTTGTCGGACGAGGACATCAGAAAAGGAAGCGTCGAAGCCATTTAGAAGTTAGTCAACTGCAAACGAACGAATGCAGGGAGTGTAATGGGCTCGAGGTCAAAACGACCACAGAACCTTCAGTTGTGTTGCCAGCACTAGCTGTCACTTTGGCTCATCCTAAGGAAAATCGTTCTATACCAACTTTACATCTGACTTAAAATTATCAAATTCACAATTGATAAATTTAAAATTGGAAAAATATAATGTTGGCGTTTAAATTTGGTCCCTACATAAACATAATTTCTGATATAACTAAAACATCGGTGATTTAAGAAGAGTATTTTTTTTAATAATCTTAACTCAAAATATTTGCGATTACTAGATTACAATTTTCAAATTCACAATACAATGTTTTTCATACGTACCTCTTTTTTTGAGGTTTTGGAGGTCTGTGTTTCAAAGCATTCAGGACAAAATATTTTAAGAGTTTTTGGTAACTAACTCTTACTTTTACTGGCTGACCAGGTGGGCAATGCTCTCGATACCACGATTTAACCAATGGCACATCAATGGCTCTTCTTGTTCGACCTTAAGAAATGTGTACATGTCACAATCACAATCATCAATCCCAATCACGTTACAATCACAATCATTACACCAACTGATATCATGCTCAAAACAATTTAAAGCAAAACTACAAAATTGTGTAACAAAATTGCTATGATATTTTGCAATACAATGTAAGTAATATGTATAAAATTTACTTACCAGAACGAATATTAAAAGGCCGGGGTGCCCACAGTAAAGCAATTCCATTGGCAGTATTGTCAGTATATAAAGGAGTCTCCTGAAGAAACGGCTGTACTTCTTCTGGCAACTCAAATTCTTCATCATCATCTGGCAAAGGTTCAGCAGCCTACACCAAAAAAATTACATAAACACTGACCACAAAGAACAAAATCAACATAAATATATGCAATACCTACCTTTAATGAATGGCGATGTGAAATGGGATTAATCAGAGGATCAAAATAAAACGCAGGCAAATCAGGATCCTCGGTTTTGATGTATACTACATTTGGAGCATGATACCTAGAAACAAATTTGCGTTATGTTTTTCTCTTATATTGAATACAAATAAAAATAAAAATTTGAAACACTTTTGATAGGTTTTCATAAAAAATCATATTCACACGCTTTAAAAGAAAACTGTTTGTGATCTCAGCAAATACTCGAACATCTTTAAGAGCATCTAATATCACCACAAATTACTTTGCCACACAGCTAGTAGAAGTGTAAAATACTGTAGTACACTTCTAAAACTTCATGTGGGAAAATTTCACTCAATGTGAATAGGTTCAAGACTGCTATATGCTAGTGACTTACCATGATAGATGGACATAATGAGGCATGTTGTTATACAAATAAGGGAAAGCTATCCTGTATTCAGTTCTAATTGGCTGTCTAATTATTATTTTATTAATGTCATTAAATTCATTCCAGTCTTCATCTCTGCAATAAAGATATTTTAAATAAAAAAATATAATATCAATCATTAATTAATAATTAAAACCTTCAAATAAACTCACGCTGGATTTGAATCCTTAATGAGGGGTTCAAATTTGGGTCCACCAGGAATGGCCATATTTAAAGCCTTGGCTGTGAAGAAGGACTTGTGGTCAAATAAATAAAAGAAGTTAGAATCTACCAAGTCTGTTAAAAGCTGGTTGGCTAAACGATACAATGTAGCCATCTGAGGAAGCGTAAGATTCCAACGTCTGTATGTTGATCCATTGACATGCCTTAAAAATGAATTGTTCATTACATGTTAATCCAAATATCCATCTATTTATTGAATTTTATAACAAAATGATACAATATAATATTTACTTTGAACCAACAAGTGGTTTATGGTCATAAAACCACTTAATGACTGATGCATCTTCATCAGGATCCAGCTCAATCTGAATAGCTTCCAGAGGTTCAACATCAAGAACATTGTCAGCATAATCCAAAGGAGGTTCTTCATCATCAAATGGAGGAAATCTCATTCTTTTGAAATGCCTGCGATCACGTTTTTCTCGACGCATCATAATCCACATTGTTCTATAAAAGGAAGGCAAATGCAAAAGACAAAATAAATTTTAGATATGGCCAATATTTTCTTACTTAATATAGTTCTGTAGAATACCAAAGAAACTCTGAACATTAATGAAGGCAAACACAATCCATTAATATTATCTTAGCTGCTTCTGTGATTCCAGATCAAATAGATTTTGTTTCATTTTATTTTGTTTGGCTTTGTACATGACAAAATGACAGTCAAATAATTGCCTTCTGCAATGTTTCACCCAAACAATTCTGAATTTTTTTTTTGAATGTTCAATTAAAAAGGTTTTCATCATTAGGTAAATGGAATGACAAACTCCCTTAATTATTCTACACAGAATAAAAATATCCTTCAATAAATACATAACATATTCCATAAAAACAATTTCAGGACCTACCCCCACTGAGCAATGTACACAGGTTCTATCACCCATGGAATTTCATTCACAAAGGTTATGGCTCCAGTAATATGATACAATACTTTAACATCTCTGATTTGCTCCCAAGGCATGGGCATGTTCTCTAAAAGTTTCATCACAGCATGTGGCATATACTTAAGAGCTCTGAAATGAGAAAAGGCATTACAACTCCATTTAATAACCTATAACCATCTAATATAAATTCCTCAGTTAAATGATTTTCAAAAAAAGCATACCCAAGATAAACTCTTTTATCATGCCGATATTTTCTGCTACTCATATCACCATGATCTCTTATTATTTTACGTATATGCTCAGGTGGCATATCCTCTTTCTGTGCATCAACAAATCCAAACTTCCTTTTTTCAGAAAATCTTTTCGACTGTAACTGCTGCCATTTTTGGGCTGAAATAGAACAAAGACTGTTGTATTCAGCCATTACAAGTTTCATTCTTTGCGATTAGAATTTATCAAAATTGCTGTCAGCAGGTCTGGAGAAAAACAATATTCTGTCCTATGCACCTTTTTAAAAATATTTCATTTATATTCTTCTAAAGTAGAACAAAATTATGTCAATAACATCAGATACTTCAGGAAGTGATAATGCATTCTAATAGCTATTATACATATGTGAGAACAATTCCAATGTCTTGAGCAATTCAATTAGAATTTTTTACAGATCTTCAAAGGCATTTCAAGAGAAATTTACACAAATGACACGAAAACATTGTGTAAATCTAGAACAGCATGTTCCCAAATTGGCTTATTTGCAGACTCTGCTTTGAAGTAATGGCACAGTCATGCTACAAATCACAAATTTTTTGTACAAACCCAGCCAGTCAATGGATTGCTATGCAAAAAATCACCACGCACACTGATGATTACATGGCATGAAAGTAGAAAGATTTCTTGAACAACGCTTAAATGTTTCCAGCAAAATTAAATCTTCCAAATCAAAAATACTTGTGCACAGTTCAGTTTGACTATCATGATTCTTTAACAACCAAGAGACTTTAGGGGCCATCCATAAATTACATAATGCAAATTTGGGGTATTTTGAATACCTCTTCTCCCCAGTAACGCACCTGTAATACATACTTAAACGCTCCCCCTAAACACACAAAGAAACTTAACACTTGTGACCTCCCCTCCCTTGTGTATAAAAGTAGTGAAAATAAATTGTAGCGTAGTAAAAACAATTTTTATTCATTTTATTACAGTTGTATATTAAAATTTATGATAATTAACATTGGAATTAGTTGGTAATGCTAACTGCACCTAACAATAAGATTGGGGACAAGTTGCGAGTGAAGAAAAGACACATAAGAGCGAAAATTTATCACAAATGTGAACACATCATCATGGATGACACATAGGCAAGTCTACTGCACCAATTTAATTGGATTCTAGAATGTAGTACATACCAATTTTGAATATTTTCTTTGTAGTCTTACAAGTTCAATAAAAAATTGATGAAAAAATTTTGATTTACTGTAACAATTTACTTCTACAAACTTTATTTATGTTTTTGAAACAAATTAATTAGTTAATGTTTTAGTATAATACTAAAAAAGAGGAATTATTTCAACAAATGTTGAAAATGTAAAAAAAATATATATCAATTTCATGTAACAAACTAATACCCCCACCCCAATGTAATGTCTCTACCTCCCACTTTTTTTTAGCGTTTTGTACTTTATAGACAACACCCTAGTAAAATGAAGTAAAATTACAAAGACTTTTAGACTCTGAATTCAAATGATGAGACATGCGTGTTGTTGCAGTTTTCTTTACACATTTGTCAACGTTTGGTATTTATTCTTAATATAAGCAGACACAAAAAGGGCCTGTGCTGCATGGTGATCAAAAACAAACAATTGACATACCAGTGCACTCCAAGAATGCAATAGCAAATTACTCTACAAAAATTTCAGAAAAACGAAATTAGGACTTTAATTAGGATGCAAACCTTCCTTCAGGCTTGACCCTACACAAACGCACATCCATACATTCATTCACTCACACCCACACATCTTGGAAGACTTTATCCGATTCCAACATTTTGGGGGCATAATCTATTTCACAGCCTTGAAATAAGATCGTTCATTTCAATGGAAAGACATACCTTTCTCTTGAAGCTTCTCTTCTGTGATGATCTCCAGCTGCTTCTGTGGAGGTGCCAAAGGACCTGGATGGTGATGCACCTGATGCACTTGAGCCTGCATATGCGCCTGCGCTGCAGCATGGGCAGCTTGTGCATGTGCTGCAGCTTGTGCTGCCTGTACATGAGCAACCTGAGCTTGAGCCTGTGCCTGAGCATGGGCCTGAGCCTGTGCAGCAGCAGCTAATTGGGCATGTGCCTGCTGCTGGGCCATCATAGTGGCCCATGGATGGGGTCCCAATAGGTACGGTGGAAGAGCCATGATGAAGGCTGAAAATATAACAACAAAACTTTTAATGACAATTAAAATGTAAGAATTTGAAAGATACGCATATTTTATTTGGCTATGCATGAACAATTAATGTATTCAACACGACCAAGTATTAACTCAGTCGGCAGGTTAGGAATTTTATCCCAACATGGGAGAGAGCCTTTAGTGGCAATTTTGAGGAGGAAAGTTTTAGTTCGTTAGGAATTTTGTTGTGGATTTTAACTTCATTATACCTTTTGAAATAAAAATTTTGGTTGAAGTCTAGAACACGGTACAATCTAAGAAGTCGTTTAAACCCACACTTCGTGCCGCTCTGGCGAGAGGGAAATCCACGGTGGGGGGGACGAGGGGTGGTTAGGCAATTATAATAATTGGTCACCAACGCGATGTCATAAGTTAGGGGAAGCAATTTCACCATAGGGTCTAGTTGGATCTCCATTACAAAATAGTGCTGCCTGCGATCATGGTGTTTGTGATAAACAAAACTCTCGTCATTCGAATGTCGCAGCATTTTGAATTCATGGTTTTCTTATAAAGTGCTTTCCTATAAAAGTGAATTGGTAATTATGCGGTGGATAGACTCAAGGATGTTTATATTAAATGTGAGTGCTGAAGGCACGAGCCTCACTCTGACTCTCTTTTAATTTGCATATTAAAATGCAGCGGAGACTCATGTGTATGAAGGGCAAGCCAAGAAAATCGCCTATAGGTAAGTTTCTTTTATTTCTATCAGAGCGCTTAGCATAATTTGAGTGACGGCTTAAAGAGCCCCCTCCTCTGTCCCCTTCCCTTCCCATCACCCCCCCCCCTGCTGCCACGCTTCTCTAAGAGTGTACTGTGTTCCGAACTTTAACCAAAATTTTATTAAAAAACAAATGGAAGAAATAAAATTAAAATTTTAAATTAAATTAAATACTAAAAAATCTAGTTTTATTCATATCGAAACCTATTACGTATGGTGTAATTTCTATACCCGAGTGCTATTCGATTAGAAGCGTAAGAGGTATAATTTTCCCTTTTTCATTCATTACAATGAGTGAGATAAAGATACCTCGCACTTAGCAACTCCTGCATTGCACCCACGACACCATACTTCCCCTATAATTTAAGCATGAAATAATCATATGAATTTGGTGCATCTGCATGTATTGTTTTTGGCGGGTGGTTTTTGCAGTGTTATCTAGTGGAGAATGCTAAAACCACCTGGCAACACCATCTTAACAGTTTTCTTTTGGTGTCTAAAATGATAGGCTACTTTTAATATCTTTCAATGACAAAACATTAGTAAGACAGGGAAGGATAACACTTAACATCGATATTTTGGAAACAGGTTTATTGTATTACATTTGACAAACTAAACAAGCCATGCTTTCTGAATATGACATTAAATACTTCTACGAACAACAGTTTTCTAAAACTAGGTGACAGAGCTAATTGCTGTTGAGGAGAGTTCTTGCTTGGCATAAGTCTGTGCCATGATGCAGAACAGCTGAATCCTATTATCTGTATTTGGATAGTGCCCTGTTGCATAGCATATTTCTATCACATCAGGGGCATGAATATCCAGAGGAAACTACATTTACAGAGAAAGTTGAAAGTCTATATCAAGAGGCCAAAATAAAGAAATGCTTTTAACTACCCGTTTGTAATCTGGTGGGAATGATGATACCCTCAGGACTGGCACTACCATAGACACATTGTACAGTTTGCAGACTATGCACTTGCAATCTAGTTACTACTGAAGTTATAAAAGATGAATTTAGCTGGAAGTAAAAGGTATAAACTCACACTTATCTATTAATGTAATACCAGGCTGTATAGGTACTTACTCTAGGGCCAGTATTACATTGCTAAACAAAGTTTTTATCAAGAAACTGTTCCTAAATTGTTATTCAGCTTTGCATCATTCAACATATTCCCGCAATGTTAGAACCTTTAAAATTTTGCTGATTTATCTTTTCTTGTATTTACGTGCATCTGTCTTGCGAGTAAAATACTGCATTACTTAAATTCTGTACTTAATTTCCACTCGTTTATTCATGGACTCCCGAAGTCTCATTATATTCTACCACTACGTATTTTCTAACACAACCTTCAACACCACTCACATGCCAAATACCCACACAAACAGATGGAAAACTGCAAGATTACACGCCGAGATCGCTGTATATTTACAATTTTCCTAAATGCATGCAAACGAACACGTTACGTTTGCGTACAGCCGCCATCATTGTTACCAACAAGCGTCACTACTCCACGTCCTAAACCCGCGTAGACCTATTGAGACTGGGTAATCGTGAAACATACCTTGTTAACTAGTTATAAAACTCTTCCTTAATGTACAACAGCATTCAAAGGTTCCGCACGGATGCTGCTCAAATCCAAACGACTGTCTAGAGCATCGTCTATTTCTCCAATAATGGCCACATTATCACCACGAATAATGTGGAGTCCCAAAACAACTTGTTCAACGCCCTGAGTACTACTGTACACTCTCTCGTGACTTTCGTCCAAAATAAGATTGATTGTTTGATCGTATCCTTTAAGTGTACCGACGAAGTTTCTGCCGTCAGAGGTGATGATAGATACAGTACGATTAATGTAACTTTCCAGTCCCGATGCCATAGAAACTTTTTAGCCCCAGGGCGGACAAGTCGTACAAATCATGGGCAATAAAATATCTCTACTTCACAGTACAATAATCCACAACCTCTAGAAATATTTAGCAACCCAAACCCAAACACAGTTGCTATAACCACTGCTCCGACCAGGCCTGACCGCTGCGGCGATGCAAACATTGCGTAGAATAAACATATTTACTTACCTCCAATACTACTGTAATGCTCTCTGCCGAACAAAGTAAAGAACTATACTATTACATTTTCCTGAAATATTTATTGTATACTTTCTTGCATTAAACGTAATTTTAACAAGTTCATATTATTATTAGCTGACCATCCATGACATTATAATATACGTTGTTTATCACAAATCGAAAATCGAGTCCAATGTTCCCGAATAACGGTGTACTGTGTTATTGAACGAGGTAGGCAGTCTTCATTCGTTTGCCTCATCATTGCTAACGAAACGATTGAGGCAGGATTGAGGAGGCGTGAGCAGAAAGCTGCTTCAGGTTATATTTTGCTGTGATCGCTTGCAAGTAGTGTAAAAATGAACTCAATTTTGAAGGCCGCAATTAGAGCTTCCTCATTAAAGTATTTGCCGAGTGTGGCTTACCATGCGAGGGTTCCTGTGAACAAAGTTTTTGATGCAACAAAGTTGCAATTCACACGCACTCTATGGAGCATGTGGTCTCCCAGAAGAGATAATGAAATTGGATTAAAAGTGCATCATAGCTTAGCGTGCGGTTGTGGTTGTGGCATTCAACGACTTCATACAAAAGGTTCTGTACATTTTGGAAAGTAGTAATTCGTTGTTTCATCCACAGTTTTCTTATGCCGGTGTTTCAAATGCCGGGAAAGTAAAACAAAGCCCCACCACTAGTTATATTCTAGTTTCGAACAAAATTCTAATTGCATGTTTAACTGAAGTGTATTTAAACCTTATATAATTAAGCCTAATAGATAGCTTTCAAAGTCCCTTGTACTTGTTAGTAATTCGTACTAGTTTGTGTCTCAAAACGTAATTTAATAATTTGATTTAGGAGCTTGAGTTAAAGAGATAGCATGAAGATATTGGTATGAAAGTACATGTGAAATAAATAAATTCAAAAATTAGTATATGAATGAGAATATGCATTTTTAATTACTATTCTTGTAGGTGAAAAAGAGCTCGTTGAATTTCTTACTGAAGAAATAGCTGCAGAAAGAAAACTTCAAAAGGTTAAAACTATTCCAACAGAAGTGGAGGATTTTAAAGTAGAGTTGAATGGTAGTGAAGTTACATTAACGAAGAAAAGTGGTGATGAAAAGTAAGTTATAATTGCCCACAGCAGAAGGCAAAATTTATTTATCATTTGATTCTGAAAAATGTATTACATACTCATTTGTTTGGCAATTTTTGAAATATTATTTTACATTGATTCTGCTGTAAATTGGTTCATTGATTCTGCCAAAGACCTATTGTAAACTGGGAAGTAACACAGAAGATTTTTTAAAGTACACAGTAGAATTTAAAGTTCATGATAATACAAAATTAGTTTTCATTCAACATTTTTTGTTTTGTAGAATTACAGTTTTCTTCAATGTGAACCACACTGTGGATGCAGAGAGTGAACCAGAATTAAATCCCAATACGGACAAACCAGAATTTGCTGACATGAGATCAAAACCAAATTTTGAGGTTGATATTCAACGAGGAAACAGGACTCTCGGATTCACATGCTCTTTCAATGCTGATCAAACACAACAAGAAGGTTATAGCAGTAAGATTTTGTTTATGTTCGGATAACTTCATTGCATTTATTAAGAGCCTCTTGATTCATTAATTTTAGCACTTTGTTCCTTTCAGTTTTTTGGTTTATTGTTTCGGTTAGATTTTGTGCTAGTTGCAACTTTTTAATCCTTTAATTCAGATGCTGATACTGTTTCAAGGTCCTGTGTGTCCTCTTAACCCTTTGACTATTGTGGACATGTTGACATGCAGAAAATTTCTGTGCCTGAGGGCTTCTGGACGTGTGGGTGTGTGAAGTGTGGCTGTCACTGGGAGCCTAGACTACAAATACGAGGCAGTTTTTGAACTTATATCTTTTGCGAGTACTAACTGATTCCTGAGATGACTTTGGCAGTACCTCTGTGTGGTTCAGCTCACTAACTTGACTTATTGATGCCATTTTTGTTTGCTGGTCTCACATTTCTGACTTCAGGGTTTTGCTTATTGTCTGGTTCAGTGCCCTCCATGTAGGAATGACCAAACTTGGTTTCTTAAATTCTGTGTGCATCACTAGAGATGAACTTCAAAGAGAGCTGAGAAATCTCTGACTCACCAGGGACTGCTTCACAACTAGAAATTTATAGTCCCACTGACACTTTCCTATTGCGGTAAAGTTTTCAATCTGGTGAAATGCTAGAGCTTTTGAAGACAGATTAGGCCCTACCTAATATGTATTCAAGATGTTTATTTGTCATGTTTTCTAAAGTCTTTTGTTACTTGCCTTTTAGTGATCAAGTTGTTCAAAGTTTTCTGTGTATCTGTGTTCTTTTGGAATTGGATTTGCTACATAATCTCTTTAAATTACCGCAGCTCTGAGCTGAGCACACAGACGTGCCATCCATATGTATTGTTCACACTGCATAACTTACGCTAAGCATGGCTAAAACAGTTAAAGGGTTAAATCTAGAACAGTTTTGTATAAAATATTTTGTATTTTGGTGGTAATTCACTAAATGTTTATAGTTCATAAGAGTATACATAGCTGAAATTTATTGAAACTTTTGTAGATGATGTCTTTGGCATTGATGAGGTTACACTCTATGATGGAGAATGGTCTGAACAAACATATGCAGTAGCTGGAGATGTATTAGATGGGGTAAGTAATGCCTTGGGCAGCTTTATCATACCAGTCTTCTACAATGCTTTGTCATCTATTTTTCCCAATATTTTTGTTGCAGTACCTGTATGATCTGCTAATGAATATCTTGGAAGAGAAAGGCATTTCAAATGAATTTGTCGAAAAATTGTCAGACTTGAGCACTGCTTATGAGCACAGTTGTTACCTGGCTCTCCTAGAAAATCTTCAGAAATTTGCCGCTGGAAAGTGAATCTAGATACATTAGTTTAATGTAGAAATGCAAAACGAATTACCAATTCCATTTAAGTCAATCCAACTGCGAATATTTTAAAGACTGCAGTGGATTGTCAAAACCAATGTTAATGTTCTCAACAAATATTCAATAAATGTATGTTTAATTTTTTTTTCTAAAAGTGACTTGTTTTGTTTCAAATGTCCCTACTGTATGCCCTTGTAGTTACGAAATATATAAATGTAGTGTGTATCTGGAGGAGGGAAGGAAATCAAAGAAATGAAAAAAAGGTAATTGCTTGTTACAATGAAGATGGCAAAAGCATGTAAATGAAGGCGAGAGTGGGATGAAAGTGAAAGTAGAATTAAAAGTTCAGAAACCAACTTTAATAATGGTATATTACAGTGAAGATGTTTCTTTGAAAGTATCCTGTGTAACAAAGCAAATATGGGATACATAATTACAGGTGTTAGGATGGAAGACAAAACTATTTTGGGGATGTGAAGCTTAACATAGAGCTTGACATTTTATGTGCTGGAACGTGCCCCAAATTAATTATTAATGTAACATAAATAATTTGTTTATGATAAAATTATTCCCAAGGTACTTGAATGCTATTCCACCAGAAATCAATCCCTGGATTCGTCTTTAGATTAATTAAATGTTCCCAAGAGTGTATCACTAGTGCAGGAGAAATGGCGAGACAAAAATGTTCTGCGCTGCTGTCAACAGCTCTCCATAGCAGGAGTAGACTTCTGGAATGTAAGTGCTTTAAGACAAAACTGTTCATAGAGCAACAATTATTTTTTTAATCATTCTTGAAACCTAATTGCTCCTAAGATTTATTTAGTTTACCTCATACATAAGATACAATAAGAAATATGTGCATTGGGTGAGAAGTTACGCCACCTAAAATCTATTGGTGCTACATCACATACTTTCTTGCCTTATTTCTAACTTAACCAATTTTCGAAAATTCAGTGTTCAACAAAAATGGGACTCACGTCAATCTTAAGCATCCCTTGTTCTAATCACCTAAAAAAAAATTGAATGGATATTGATAATTTTTTTTTTTTATAATTTGCATTAACTTGAAGTAGAAATGACGCGAAAACTACTTGTTTTTCCAAATACGAATAGAAGACCTTTTTTTTGCTGTGATTCTTTAGAACATTTTCTTTGAGAAAAACATCTCATTCAATATTTGCAATTTTCGAAAATTCACGAAATATGCCGATAAAGCGGCATGCGCCATTGTTATAAGAATTTTTTTGCTCCATTCGAAAAATTAAGAAAACTTTCGGTGGTGTTTTTGAGAAATATTCTTTTAAATTCCCTTTACTTCAAGCAAAAACTAACACTTTTTTTAAAACGTACATAACCTTATTTAACCCGCGTGGATTACTATTGTAATCCAATCTTACTTATTCATTATTTACAACGAGAGTTGACAAACTTTTGGCATGGGCTTTTCAGTATCTTTCGTAGAAAGTCACAGCTATTGAATTATAGCGAAATATGACACAAGTGATAACTGCTACGCTAGCGACAAGCGTCGGAAGCAGCTTTGATTCCAACAATAGCCCGCACGATCGCTCGTGGTTCAGTTTCTGACCTAAGCGGACATCATGAATATCGATGTTTGTGCAAAGAACAACAGTGAAGAAAGGTTCATTAGAAGGGGATTTCTAAAGGATCTCGCTTTATTCTTTACGAAATCTGAAATGAAAAGGAAGATCGAGAGAAAATCTGTGCCGACAGCAATGAGAACACCGAAACTTAGAATCCGAGGGGTCAGCGAAGTCACCAAAGGGCAATGTGGGACAATGTGTTATGCAATGATACTGTCAAGTCGACAATGCAATTTCTGAAAGAGGTTTTTTGGGAACAATAATTTCTCGAGGTTTGTGGCCCCATCGTTCGCCTGATTTGTCACCACCAGCTTTTTATCATTGGGGATGCCTCAAAAGTTAAGTTTATGCAAACAAAACCGCTTATCTCGAAGAGCTCCAAAGAAACATCGAAGAAGCGATTCGCATGATTGATGAACAAACTTTACATCGGGTTGCAGCAAATGTTCTCAAGCAAGTTAATGCAAGTTTGTTAGCGAAATGGAGGGCATTTTGAACAAGGTATGTTTGTTTCCGACACCTATGTATAATTCATAATTTCCTTTTCATCATTCATAATAAATAATTTCCTTTTCTCCTTTACCGATTACCTAACAACCTTTATTATTTTTGTAGCAGGGAATGCCAAAACCTTTGTGTTAAGGTTAAACAAGGCTGTGATGTATCATTAAGCAGTGACCATCTTTCACTGATAATTTCACCAGTGATTATTAGTCATTGACTACTGAGCCCGCTGTTTCAAAACTGTACTTTTATTTTAAAAGTAACGTTATTTCAATAAAAATAATAATGATTATTAACAACAATAATAGTAATAATAAATTTGTTTTGTGGATCTGGAATTAATAATTTTTAATGCACATTTAAAACAGCAAGTATAAAACATTTGTACATTTCTGGAGCACATTTGTTGTCACCAAAACACAGTGCTCGCGCAGCAAAAACTAGAGTAAGTTCGGGATGTTTTTTCAACTTCCCCGAAAAAACGATTAAGGAAGCTCCAGGAGCAATATCTCGTATGGAAGTGCACATTGTGCCACAAAAAATTGAAAATATGCGCACTCAAACATACGCTTCATCTGGATGGATATGTTAACCAGCAAAACAGTAGTCTCTGGGGCTACCGAGAGACCATTGCATTAAAAAATATTGGAGTATGGTGTGTCATTATCGACGCAGATTAATTGGTTTGTTGTTGTTCAAAGCGGAACAGCGGATACGTATCAGAATAAATTGTGAAATTAATTTTTATTATATTTTAATTAGTTAATTATTTTTAAAGTAACCTTATTCAATAATAATAATAACAATAACAACAACAACAACAAACGATTGTTCCGCGTATCTGAATTTATAATTTATTAATATTTATTTAAAACAAAAGTATAATACCTATACATTTCTGGAGTATATTGTCTGGAGCATGTGCATCTAGTTATGAAACTAAAACAAGCAAAGTTGACTATTAAATTTACCTCAATGGTAAATTACATTTTACAAGGCAAGTTTATTTCACTTTTAAACAATATACGAAGGAATCGTAGTTCTTGACAATCCAATTTTCTTTCGACGCCAAATGCCTTTCTCTTTGAACTAGGCGGCCACCTGCTCTCCTCCGCAGGGTGGTATTAGTGGGAGAGGGGATTAAGCGTACTTCCCGACAGTTTACCTGCTTGAAACCACCAGCCGCTATCCGACCAGCTCAAACATGGTTGCCAGTACATTTCGCTCTGCCTGCTGTGGGTTGCATTTTATACTGATCACCCGGTACTAAATTTGTGGTGCTACAAAATGACTTCTCGTACTAGTTTTCTAATTTCTTTGATCTTTTCGGACTTGTTAGCGTATACTCTTACACATACTCTTGCCACCTGACATCTATCGCCGCCCAAAGTACATTGTTAGCACTTCGGCGCCATTTACGCCAGTCAAGATTGCAACTTGGAAACCTATCATTATAACAATTCCTTGTCGCTAATTAACAGCAAAGGGCATGCATTTTAAACTCCCGCGTCGGACGTGTGTATATATATATATATATTTTTTTTTTTTTTCCAAAAACGGCGCGATTGCTTCCAGAGGGATAGACATAAACATCTTTCATGTGAAACTCTTTGAAATGACAAACAGTTGAAGAGTTGAACTGCTTTCACAGACTCTCGCAAGATCGCGCCAGATACCGGAGACACTGTAGTGTCAATATCCCGAGAATTAAAAGCTCTCCAAATGAAGGCGTGATAGAACAGCATTATTTAAAAAGAAAGTGGCCGAACACAGTTTTGCGGTTACTCGCCTCGCCTCGTGCAAGTAAAAATACCGTTAAGATGCAGGTATATATGCTACCGACTATTACCCCTCGTGGCGTCATATATATATATATATATATATATATATATATATATATATATATATATATATATATATATATATATATATATATACACACAAAAGATTGCATCGTCAGTTAAAAGCCGTGGTAATTCACATCTCGGCGGCATTGAAGAAATTAAATTTTGACTCGTAGCAGTGGGTGTTTTGAGCGCGTAAGAGGTAATAGACGAGCTGAAATTCGCACGAATTATAATAGAAAGCAATCTTCTGTTCGTCTAAGGAAACATTGATAACCAGGTAAAATTGACAAACTTCTTCCATCATCAATATTTATCACGCTGAGATAAACTAACAGTTATCGAAATGTCTTTCAGCATTTTCCCTTGTGGCAAGCTAGGATGTGGGTAGACATGCTTTGCGAGCAACCCAATTCGTCATTCTATTGTTCTCCCAAACAATTTAGTGAAGCTCTTTTGCAGTGTCAACATATGGTGCTTACTGCATAAAATTTTCTGATAATTAGTATGTTCTTCATCTAATCGAATCATACGATACATTTTCTCTACATCAGAAGCAAAGACACGCTTCAAAATTTTATATCTTAAGAAAATATCAATTAATTCAGGCTAAATAGTGGGCCCAGACCAGAGAATATCATTTAAACTGTGCCCAGATATGGTTTTCACTGATGCGTGAAACAATTCTCAATTTCGGGGTGAGTGTACTAGGATTTTGTACACAGTAGTGCGTAATATAATTGCTTATTTCACTCCTAGATTCTTTGCATATCAAGTTCTACATTATTTGGTACCGTGGCTCCTTGCTCCAAGAGGAAAAAGCATTTGGCATTACGCCCTTCCTCGATTTCGCTAGTCGGAAGTGCTCCTGCTATTACCATTCCTAGCCATCTTGGACACACACATTTTTTTTGGAATTTTCTAAATTTTTCGTTTTTTTAATTAGATTCGAACCCTCAACGTGCACACTGGGGTCCAGTGGACCCCAGATGATATAGATATATTTACCTTTTCAATTCTTTTGAAATGAGATCTATAAAGTCTTGTGTAAATTACGTTCGTACTGTTGTCTCATGGAAACTGTGCAGTTTCCTTCCATTTGATGCCATCCATTGTTTAGAGGAGGCGATTGTTATAGGAAAATGATGTGTGGGGTTCAAGAGACCTCTGTGTCACGCAGTGGCGGATGGTGGGTGGGGAGGGAGAGCTTGGGAGGGGGCAGATTAATTTAGGCACGGAATCATATTGTGAAGTTGAAAGTCAATGATCTTTTTTTAACTGGTAAACTGTTATTGGTGACATTCCAAATAAGAGAATTAGGTTTAATATTTCCCTTCTTTTAGGATTACTTCTCCGCGAAAACGGCACTTTCGCAACCACAGAGCACCCACTGTCTATGACCGCAACACGCCTTCACAGGGGGAGACCGGACGCGCGAGAGCCTCCGTACCAAACCAACTCCAAAGCTGGACAAAACGAAACTACTCTTTTCTTATTGGTTGAGGGACGTTGTCATGGCAACAGGGGAGGCACGTGTCAGCTTGGACCGCCGCGTGGCCCACGAGAGAGACTCAGCACCTCGCGCTCTGGCCTTCTCTCTCGTGGGCCACGAGGCCGCCGGGATCCTGCAGGCACAATGCTAGTACTTGGTGGTGCTACTTATTTGTAACGCACAGAACTGTTTGGCCCTAACTTGAATAGTAACGCTATGTTTGCAGAAAGAGAAACGACTTCTCTTAAATGTTTACTCGCCAGTCGTAAACATTTATGTCAATTTTAGATAACTAACAATTTTTACGTTCAAAAAATGTAAATCTTTTAGTGTTCATCATCATAAACTGCAGGCATTTAGGTATGATCTGTTTCTGTTTGTGCTGGTTCAGTAGACCTAGTAGATTAGTCTTCTAGGTGTTCCTAATTTTTTTACCTCCAATGTCTGTTTCCAATTGGTTTATATTTCCAGATGGGTTTTGGTAGTCTGCTCCTCTCCATCCTGCAAATATGTTCTTTCCATCTCTTTTGTGATTCTTCATTTTCTTCTATTAGATCTTTGGTTTTCTTCCGATGTCCTCGTTTCTCAACCTGTGTCTTCTCGTAAGTCCTATGAGGTGTCTGAGGAATGTCAATTGTGCTGCCTGTATTTTCTAGTTATGGCCTTCCTTCATTATCCATGTTTCTGAACCATATAAAAGCATAGGTTTAGCTGTGATGTTATTAAGGTTCAATTTTGCGGTAGACTCCATATCCTTCCTAGTGTATTTTAATGGCTCCACACATTCTGTAGTAATTATGTAGTTTTCTCTCGATGTCTCCTTGAGTGTGGTTTAGTCTATTAATTCTGTTTCGTAGGTAAGTGTGGTCTCTTACTCGCTCTACAATTTTTCCCTATTTATTACAATTTTAACTTTTCTTTGTTCCTTTCCCTGCATTGCCATGGATTTTGTTTTACTTATTGATATTCCCATGGAATATTACTCTGTAACTTTTGATAGTTCAAAAATTGCTCTCTGTAGGTTGTCTTCGGATTCTGCTATTATCTTGTCATCAGCGTACAGGATTGTGTCAATCTTTCTATCTCCTTTGATTAAAATTAGCTGGTTCATTTTCTTCCGCCAACTCCTTATTAAGTGGTTAGTATAATGTTGAAAAGAACCGATGATAAACAACAGCCTTGTCTGAGTCCACTGCTAGTTGTTATCGATGTCAAGTTTCTCCCCTTTCCTAGCAGTATTTTTACTTTCTCGTATATAGACGTATATATGGAGTAATATACATTGTATAGAAACAGTTATGTAATGATGCGCGAAAAAACAAAGGATTTTCGGCACAAAAAATTCATTGCCGAGTCCTGACAACGAAAAGTGGTTAAATCCAGTTGCTAAATTAAGAAAGAAAAAACCCTCTAACATGTGAGTGTAGCCAGAATCCCTGTTTTGTGGGTCCTTGATGCCGAAAAAACAATCAATTGGAAGCAAAACGTCCGTCCGTCTGTAAACACTACTAGCGCCTAAACCATGCATAGGATTTTTTTTTTCAAATTGAAAAAACCCCTGTTCGTCTAGCTCTAGATGAAGCTTTGAGATTTTGAAAAACATTCGTTAAAATTTTGGGGTACTTTACATGAGGACCCAGGACATTTTCCCCAAAACGGCTTCAATTTTTTTTCATTTTTTTTGTAAGAATAGAGTAAAATACACTTATAAAAGTGGCATATGTCCGTTTTTCACGGTTAACTCTGAATTTTCGAAAATGTTGAAAGTTTGAATTATTTCCGTCGTCTTCCTTCAATTACAAAATTAAAGATAGAGATTTTTCCTTCAAATGAAATTTGTTGCTCATAGTTCTTTTAATAAGGTCATGTAGTTTTTTCTGAAAATTTTAGTAGTTTCCGCGCAATATTTGCAATTTTAAAAAAGTACAAAAACAAGATTTTCTCAAAAACGGCTCCACATTTTTTTCTTTACATTTTTGATATGGATAGTGTTAAAATCACTGTATAAGATAGTGTTCTATACTGTGCATAGTGCTCTATCCTTTTGCTTTTCAAAACTTACAAAAATGTAATTTTTTGATTCGTCCCACATTGTCAATGTTTACATTACCGAAAATTTGTTCACATCATGATATTTTTGAGTACGTGTGCTTTAAATAATGTCATATAAAGTTTCTGGAAAACTCAATAGTTTTCTGTGAAAATGAACTTAAATTTCCACATTTTGAGAAACGCTCAACTGCCATTTTCTCAAAAATGACTCCCAATTTTTTCTTCAAACTTGTCCAACGGATAGTGCTAATTGCACTGTTGAATATGACGTTAAGTTCATTTTGGTGTATTCTCTTGTTTTTTGAAAAAATACACAAATGTAATGTTTTTAAAATATCTCTCACGTTAATATTCATATTTCTATCGATTTGTTTACATTTATAAGTGGAAGTGCCTTAAATGACCTCAAATTATATTTTTCGAAAACTCAATAGATTCCTGTAAAAAAGAGCTTCAAATTTCGCATTTATAGTAACACTTAAACTTCATTTTTTTAAAAACAGCTCTAAATTTTTCAATGAAAATTGCCATTTAGGACGAGGTTTTACTCCTTTGTAATATTCTTAAAGAAATATTATAGTTCTTATAAGGAAACCGAAAAGTTGGAAATTTTTTTTAAAAAATGTACTTTGGGCGGCGATAGATAGCTGCTGGCAAGAGAATAGTGCAAGACCGTAAAGACAGTCCAAAACAAGAAAATTAGAACAATTTACTACGAGAAAGTCTGTGCCATTTGTAGCACCACTAGTTACTCTTGATTTCTCATAAAGGCTTTGCACTACTTTAATTAAATGATGTGGGATTTGCTCTCCTTACAAGATTTCCTATAGTTTATTTCCATCAACTCTGTCGTCTACTTTTTCGTAGTCCACAGATATTACAAATATAGGTACGTTTACATCTTTTCTTTTATCCTTGAGCATTTGTAAAGTGAAGGCGGCATCTTTAGTGCTCCTTTCCTATCTGAAACCACACTGCTCACCCAGAAATTTCTCACTTAATTCACTGATTCTGTTCCTTGTGATATTTGCATAAATCTTTGAAGTTTTTGATAGTAATTAGATTTCCCCGTAGTTGTTGCAGTCTTTCTTAGAGCCCGTTTTGTGAATATTGTCCTTCCTGTCAATCTGTTATTTTCGTTTCTTGCCAAATTTTGTTGAAAAGTTCTAGTATGGTTTCTGTTAGTTTCTTTCCACCATATCTTATTAATTCTAAATTTACCATATCTCTTCCTGGGCCTTTTCTGTGTTTTACTTTTCTCAATACTCTTTCAAGTTCTGTCAGAATATAATAATAAGATTAACTGAGGGGGTAGGTTTTTTTAACATTTGGTGCATCAATTCACGACACCATGCTCCTAACCCCTTGTTGAGTGTTGAGCACTTTTGGAGTAATCCTCCGTTACGTCTCGCCCCAGTCCGTTTGTCAAAGAGGACTCCCAGGTAGCATTTCTGCGTATGCGCCTCCTATAAATACTACGCGCTCCTGCGTCACTACTCAGCGGCCAGAACTGGGAAGGAATAAGGATAGGGGTAGGGTTTAGGACACTTCACAGGGGTTGCATTAGCCCTTGTGAAGCAGCCAAACTCGTTTTGTTGAAACAAATTTCACATGAGATTCGACGGGAATCTAACCCGGACCTCCTTGGTGAAAGGCTAGCGACTTCGCTCTGCGCCACGAGAGGTTCATTATATATTGAAAGATGGCAAATTTTTATTTGCCCCCAAATGGTAGGCAACCCCTTTAAACATGTGCCTGCATGTACCAAGTGACTGCCCGAGTTAGGTTACCTATTTGACTTGGTTATTTTACCCCCTATATGGCAGTAAAATATCTAAACTTGTGACTGACTTGTTTCTTCTAATACATAGGCTAGCATGTTAAAAACTGTCTACGAAGAATCAAGTGCCACTTATCACTTTCTCGTTTTTCCAATTATGTTGCTTTCCCTCCTGTGCCCTTCATTTGTAGAAAAGAATGGACAGCTTTTTATAATTTTAATGATGATATAACACATCCATAGAAGGTCCAAAAATTGAAAACATTTTTTTCTTATGCTATTCTTGAGCATGCAATAGAGTAGCTGCAATACTTGACAGGAGCATTCAAAATTCTTGGCAATTGCAATGTATATGAAAGTTACAATGTACAAGCATTTGTAGTAAAGTTTATTCTAGTGAATGAATAATAATTATGCCGCACCAACATTTTTTATCCCAAATGTTAATAAATGATTGTGAACCTCACAAAAAAATTATGCCATATCTCAACATTATTTTTAAAACTCCAAAGACGTGTGACATTTTTGCAGATCTTCTAGAAATGTAGTGAAAATAGGAAAACGAAATCACTTTGACCTAATTCAATATATATCTATTTCCAAAAGTTGTTTCTTTAACAAATAAATTCTGAATTTGTGAAAAGCAGCAAAGGAAAAAGGGTACAATTAAAACTATGAAAATTTTTAAAAAAGGCACAAAAATGTATTAGAACTCTCATCAATTTCTTCCTAAAGTAAAATCATGTTTTCTTAAGTTCATCATGGAAAGGAAGCATGTAACAAGTTAAATTGATTTTTTGTTTTTTTAAAAAGGATCAAAATATAGATATTTGGGGAATATGAAATGCATTTTACAATTAAGTTTAAAAATGAGGAAAATGTAGAACATTTGTTTTATTTCAATCATGTTTGCAATAAGTACATACATGTGCAAATTGATATTACACAGGGCAATGCACAGGAAAGTTCTTAACAAATCTGTGCAATGTCATTTGCATGTGCAAGTCACCTTTTAGATGAGGGAGGGGGGGTGAGGAAGAGAGAGGAGAGGTAAATTCAACAATCTCAATTTTTGTTTAAATTTTGGAAAGACCATTTTCATGAATGTTTATAAGTGAGAGGTTTGAAATACATTTGGTGCCACATGTACATTCTCCAAGCGTAAATAGAAGTTCTGGGCAAGGCAGCACACTACAAGATCTATTAACCTCTGGTGACCCAAATCATCACCATTTTTGTAAATGCATATGAAAGTAAAAATAAATAATTTATTTACTGTATATCTTGAACAAGACAGTGTTGCATCTACTACATTAAAGAAAATGATACATACAATATAATATTGCAGAGAATTTTATTTAATTAAATGAAATTTTGGATTTTTACTTTTGTTTCAAGGGAGTTGTAATATACTTTAAAAATTACCACAAAGTAATACTTTCTAACCAAAAAACAAGTACAAGTGTCCATGGATGAGTGCTAAAATAAATATTCTTTGTTGAAGATATATATTTGGCCCCTGAGTTTCATATGAAAAATGTACCGCTTTGACCTTAACTATTAACTGCCAATAGACAATTTCAAGTGATGTGTAAACCCATATTCAGTCAGTGTATGACATTATCTATCAATCTAACTGAAAATGTAAAATAATATATAAAGTGTCATTTACGCTTCATGGCAAATACAATAAAAGCAGTAAAACTGACCTAAAATGATACATCAGAAATTATATTAAAAGGCCAGGATGTTGGAAATGGATACCGGTGTAATCAGATATAACTCCTTAACCATCCAGTATCAGAGAAGCAGGAGAAAAAGTACTACTGGGTACTGCATCTAATATTCACCAGAGTATTCTGCATAAATAACAATTTTGCATTTAAATATCTACAATAAATTCACACACATATTTACATAAACTTGTATTCCACAACAAAAATGTGCTAAAAACATATTTTCTCATCTATATCACATTCTCCTCTTCTTAATGTGACCCACACTATTATCTCACAATTGTTTCTGAACTGAAACATCAGTTTGAGGTTTGGATTCTATTTCCTTACTACAACCAAGCAGAAATGAGGTTGGAGGAGCCGAGCAAGGAAATAACCAACCCAACATTCGCCATTTCTGCAATTGTCAGCTCTTTGGTGGAACCTTGTTTTCATTTTCGGTACCTAAATGATCTTGCTCTATAACTTTCAGGTCAATGTGATGCTCGTGGATTGCCTTCTGCAACAAAGAATTACCTCCGTATCAAACACATGTGGACTGACCAAAACTTCTGATAAAATGAAATTATATGTATGTTATTTTATTATTTCATTAATAACATGTCTATAAAATAATTTATGTAATGCGACTTTGTGGGCTTCTATAATAAACTATCATCTTGACAATACCTTTATTAGATATTGTCATGTGGTGCAATGTGGTTAAAAAATTTATTTAATATATGACAACAGGGAATTAAAAAAAAACTAAACATATTTGAAGAGAATTTCACAATAGCGAGATTTGTTCTGTATCAAGACTAAATTCTGTTCTGACAACATTCTTAAAAAGTTTTCAAAACACAGTTCTTCAAATACTTTTACAAAATACTGCAATAATGTGTTAATATTTAAAACATTCTTTTAAACATTAACATATTATGTTACAAAATATGTTAAAAATACTATTTTTTCCAGTGTTTAACACAATGACCCTCATAAATGAATAAAATTGACACTATTATAACGGAACTAAAATCACAAGCACTCATGATAGAGAGATTTGTTCGTAAATAAATATATTTAATACATCATTTTTCAGAGAACAGTTCAGTTTGCAAATTGAAAATACTATACAGAATTAAAATTCAAGAATACTGAAATAAATTTTTAATATTTTATGTTCACTGTCAATTTACCCATCCATTACACATTTTTGTGTAATATAACAATTTTCATAAAAACAATTGAAATGAAGAAAACAGTCATACACTACATTTCACAAGCACTTGACTGACAATGTTAACAGTATATTGGTCAGATATAATCAGGATAACATCCTATTAAAATAAGTGAGAGAGTGAGGTAATAGTTTTTACTTTTTAGATATATAGCATTAAATCTTTTATTGAGAACATTGGCATTGATAGTAGTAGAGTGTGGAAAAATAGGAAACAGAGGAGGAGGCTCGAAAAATATGTAGTACGAAACAACAAAGTACGTACATAAGTAGGGGGCGGATTCTAATGAAATGTCATTTTTTTTCATTTCCCTCTAGAACAATGCTGTTTAGAATAGAAATTCATTTTACGTTATGACAAAAGGAAATTACCCATTTTTATAGGTCATTATTTTGCATTTTTTGTTGATTTCAACTAATAAGTCATTTTTTACCTTTTCCTATCAATTTTAATGAATTTTTTTTCTGATTTCATCAATTTTAACGTCATTTTTAATGCTACTTACTTTAAATAATATTTACGGGATGCAACAAATGTTCTTCACAGAATTACTCAGTAGCCTATTCTATTTGTTCACTCAGAAATTGTTTTGACAGCTCTTGTATGTAAGTCTTGTGACATATAACAGCGCCATTACAGAAAAACTAAAGACAGATTTCCTGGCAAAGAATAGTCCAAAGTTAGCAAGTTGAGTTCATTCGAACGAATGGAAGAAGCTTTGATTACATCAGTATCCAACAGCTTGAGGTGTTCATTCGAACAGGTTTCGATAAGATATTTTACGTCATTTTTCTTTGGTTTTAGGGCATTTTATTGATCATTTTCGATGATGTTTCAAGTCATCAAAATTCACCCCCTATACATAAGTAATGAAAATGATAAAAATATGTAAGAACTCTTTAAAAAGGGGTATTTACAAATATGCTCATATTTATAGAATAATCAAAAATAATTTAAACAATTTGAAATTACATTAATAAACTATTTACTAAACCAATTTTGAAAACAAATATTGCTTGTCCCTCTGAATTAATTTTTTTTTTTAAAAGTACATTTTCAGAGCAATGATAGGCATCATTCAAACTTGGAACTCAGTGATTGGCAAACATCATTCTAGCATTGCCATGACCATATTACGTGTCAGCGACAACCAATATCTCTAGTAAATTGGTTTTAATTGAGAAAATATATCACTGGTAATCTGCACACTTAAAGATAATGTTCTCAGCATTCATGAGCTATTGTTACTACATAAATACCCAGCGACGGCATGCATCTGACTGCAACTTCATTTGAGGTGCCTCATGTCGCCAGCATGCAATTCTGAATATACGCAAGAAAAACTGCTTATTTTTGTAGTAAAAATAATTTTTGAAAATTTATTTAATATTTTTGGTGTAATAAATTTTAAGAAAATTAGCAGATTAATAAAAAGTTTGTAAAATATGTAACGAAAAATTTGCATATTGTGTTAGGATTGGCCTGATTCACCAAGAGCATAATTTTGAGAACTGAACATAGAAAGACAAAAAATACATAGTTGCACAAGAGTATGGTCTCTAGTTATAAAGTGGTAAATGTCTAAGCAAATGTCGGTATTATTAAACTTCCAATTTAACTGAGAAGCGTTTGGTAGCTGTAACTTAAAATATTTGACTTGTCATCACATTCAAATTGAAATTTAATATGTAATGTATGGAAATTGTAAAAAGATAATCGATTGGGGTTATGTTTTTACATAAAAAAGAAAAGATACTTTCAGGATATAAGAGATAAGGAAGTTTTTAATGTAATCCCCTTGCTATATATAAACTCATGCTTTTCTTCTCTGTTAATGAGCTTCTATGTAATTCCAATAATCAATTCCGAAATTGGGAATGAAATACCTTACCTTCAAAGTACGTTATATTAATAGGATGTTTATTAGGTATAAATAGAACTATTAGAACAGAATAGTATTAGTTTACTGTTTCCAGACATTATTAAATTCACGGATTTTTTCTTTTAAATAGACATGATCAAAGAACTATAATAAATGACTGAAGCAATACTAGGTACAAAAATCAAATCAATAAAATTCAACCCAAATCTGATATGCATTACAACATTAGAAAGTTTCTACTACATACCTTGACACACTGCTGATACACTTTGAAGAATGGAGCACACATTTCATCATTTGTTTCACCTTTTAAAAATTTTTCAGAAAACCAGGTAAGGAAACAATTATCATACTGTTTCTTTAGTTCATTGCAGTTTTCTCCAATACTATTCATTTTGTCTACACAATTAGGATGTAGGTTAACACGTAACGTTAAAATTTGTAAACTTTAATGACACAATACATAATCAGTGTTCTTATCACAACAAAGTTTATCTTCTCAATATCAGTATGGACTGCAATGAGAATTCGTAAATTGTACTTACACACTTATAATTCCAAGTATTTGGGGGACAAGGCATACAAGTTTGGGCTTCTATATTTCAATTTTATGATATGAATTATTACTCTGATTTTTGACACAATAAATTGAATATCACTTTGCTAGCACTCTTCGATTTGATTTTCATGACGAAATGTACATAATAAATATGAAATCTATGACAAGTTATGACGTCAGAGAAATAGTGACCAAATTCAGCGAGCGACTTATACTTCGATTTAAACGTAGCTGCATTTGAAGGTTACCAGCTCGAAAGCGAGAGGAACAGTCATCAAATCGGGAGCTTCGTTAGGACATGAAGTTTTGGTATTAGAGCTGGTGATTGGATATTGATGCCCCCCTCTCCTTCAAGGTACATGAAGTGCAGCTATATTTAAATTGGAGTGTATATCGAATGTTCATCCGCAAATCGGAGTTTTGCACCCTCGAACGTTTAAGCAATCGAAAGCAGTATCGATATCAATAATGGGTAAAATCGAGAAAGAAGAGAGTAGGGTCACTAGAGAGCGTTCAAGCATTTGATTGCAGTTGCCTTATGGAGTACCTGTGGAGTACTGCTCTCTCTTTCTATCCAATACAATTTTACATAAGACTCTCTTTCTATGGCAAGTTATGTTGCCGATTCATGAAAAAGCTCCGGGTTATTCGGCTCGGTCATTCTGTATTCAACGCAAATATTCAACATGTTTACTCAACGATAGCTTCAATTCTATTGATCTTAGACAAATGTTTTCTACCAGTTATTCCTAGAACTTCTATGAATGTGATGAATATTTTGTAATTGAGTTTCATGGTTTAATTACAAAGAAATTAATTATAAATGATTGCCGTGTGTTTACTTCTACATTTTTACGTCCTTAAATTTTCACCATACGAGAAACTTTTGTATTATTGAAGAGAAGCACAAACATCCAGCGGATGAAATGAAAAGCGAAGTCCAAATTTCGATATGAAACCAACCACATTTCTGTGTGAATCATGGTTCTTGAGTTAGACGGTAATAAAAACAATATTCAGTGCGTTTGGTGATCTATATTATTTCTTAGCGATTTCAAACTAGCGATGAGGAAAGATAGTGTTTATTTTTGAATTTCACTTATTACAGTGAAATACAAATAAACATATCTAAAACTAGTGGTGCTAAAACTGCACGTACTTTCTCGCCTTTAGTAATGGTTATGGAAGACTATTTATACCACTATTTATCTCCGAATTAACACATCTCAGTTACCATTTTTTGTAAAACTCATTTGAAATCATAGAACATTTGGTGCGAAAATTAAATAGTTTCAAACAATATGTTTTTTGTTCAAAACTCTAAACGAAAATATATTTCTGGCATGGCATTGAATTCATTGTATAAGGTATACGATAGTGATAGCGGTGGCAAACAAATGTAAATAGATCGAAAAATATATAATAGTAATCATTGAAACATGCCCGACGTTGACTGGTGCCAATTTGAAACAAGCCCCGTCTTTCTATTTAAAAACAAGCCCCACTTAAAGGGACATTTTGAAACATAATTATTACTGATAAATGTAATTTGGGCATCAGGAAAAGGTTACACTTGAAATCTAATGATTCCTACGTAATTTAAATGTATCTCCTTCCAAAATTATGTTGTGCTAGCTCAGTTCGAAGTTCATAATTGTTGCTATTTACTCTGCAACCAATTATTCAATCTGACATCCATACGGAGTGGCGAGGAATCTGAAAATCTTATTAACATGCTGGATTGCACGTAACGAACAATGATAATCAGCTTTCTTTCAACTTAAATTGGAATTTATTGTATTGATAATCGAAAATGAATCATTCTTTGGTCTTGACCAGTTTTCTCTGTATTACAATAGTTATTCGTGGGTCTTCGCGCGCTCTCCACTTCGTTCGATGGCGCCCCTTAAAAGCTTCTCGGTCGACGCAGCAGAATCTTGCTTCTAGATAAAGTCCTCGCCTAATATCCGTGTTTGGTTCCAAATTCTCCCAGCGATACTATTATAATCCGTGACTTCCCCCAATAACGTCTCGAGTGGACGCCTAGGTACGTATTTTTCTTCTTGTAAGAACGCTCTATCCTAATATAAGAAAGGATAGTTAACTTTATACAACTGCCAATTACAGTCTTTCCTCGATATAGTAAAAATATATCAAGAGCCGATCCGCTCATCACCGCGTTGCTGTAGCGAATCAATGTTCTTCTAAAAATTCGGAAGCATCCGAATCCTATATCTTTTTCTTTTGTCTCTCAAAACAATGCTTATTCCGCCTCTGCTCTGTCATTTCAACCTAACGAAAATGATCCTTAACGCCGGTTGTTTATTTGTCACCTAGCGACCCCCTCGCTATCGTCTATCGACATCCCTATATTCTATGCCAAATAAAATGATATTTCCATAATAAAAATGGTTCGTCATTTTGATATATCACATTATTAAACACTATTGTATTGTAATACTTTACGATATATATATATATATATATATATATATATATATATATATATATATATATATATATATATATATATATATATATTGTAACGCCTCCGCTCGTGGAAACGCCCTGATAGAATGCTCTTTCGAGCTTGAATATCTCGGGGGGCAGAATCTTTTGGGGTATGAGAAAGTTACACACCCAGACGCAAAATTAGATAAAATGACAGTATATTCTGTAATATGGCATGAGAAATTTTTCACACTTAACATTCAAATTCAGAATTAAATCAAATTTACAACACAACACAAAATTTACTTAACAATGTGCTCGCTATGTCGAGTCTGATTCTCCTATCACCCGTGCACGGTTTTGCTAAGTTATGAACTTAATGGAAACTAAAATTTTCCCATACTCCTGGGATTAATTACAATGAAACGCTATTCAATATCTTATTGCTACTTTACATTAAATATTTTCCTCGTTAGCAAATTTTATACAATAAAAATGAGGAACTCTAATAAAATTTACACAGTTTCTGGATTGAATTCTATTGCAAGTATTACCGCTATACAAGGTAAATTCATGCTGTCGTGACACAAATTTCAGGTGATTTTACAACGTTTTAATGGTCTGGTTCTTCATTTCACTCCTTCCAAAATCCGGTCTCCCACTCTGGTTTACTCAGTTACAAATTACCTTTGCCGCCGCCCAAGGCCCCCGGGTTACGCACCGCCGTCATGTCGAAGTAGCTGTACACCGCCAGCCGCGCCGCCACTCACGTTTCCCGATGTTCTCGAAGCCGTCTCCGCAGTCCGTTACCAGATTTTCGCACCAGTCTTCTAAGCTCTCGCCGCCAGATCCAGGACACATGCACGGGTACTGCTCAGTTCCTCGCGTGTTACAGCACGTGTCGCTACTACCAGGGCGTTGACTATGATATTGTTCACAATCACGTTTACTTTACTTTATGCGGCCTCGTTATAATGTTAACTTGCAACTTCTCGCCGCCTCAATATTGCAACGTTCTCCTCCACTATTACTCGTGATAATGTCTACGACTCCGCGTCTTTACTACAGAAGAATACCTCGCTCGTCGCCGTCTAGCTCTAGAAGAATAGTACCTCGCGCGTCGCCGACTGAACCAAGAAGAACTAGTACCTCGCTCGTCGCCGTCCAAATCGAGAAGAAAGCAGCTTTTCGCCGCTCCGCCGTATAAATGTGGCCCTGACGTCATAGAACCCCTATGCGCGCCGCCCCTCCGTCGAAGTTACCCCGCCGCTGCTTCTGGCCGCCACCTCCAGGTCGCGCCTTTTCTCTCTTCCGTGCTGCTCTTGCGATGTTATTTGCCCCGTCGCCTTCTATAGATGCGTGGGCGCCGTGTAAGTTAGTGGCTAGGCCACGAACGTCACTATATATATATATATATTATATATATATATATATATATATATATATATATGACTATATATAGATATATACATAGCGATTATATATATATATATATATATATATATATATATATATATATATATATATATATATATATATATATATATATATAATCGCCTTGTTACCAGTGTGGCGTTACAACAATGTTACAAGTAACAATGACCTCTAATTCGTATGGAATACATATTTTGCCTATTATCATTGTTGATACTGCAAGAAAATGAAAATGGATAGAAAAATATAATTAAAAATACTATTTTTATATTCATCAATATTACTCGATTTTAACATGCATTACTCTCTATTCCCAGATCTTAAGTAAAGCAACATTTTTTTTACAATTAACCATTCAACATATCTTTTTTTATTGAAGTTTTTTCGTTTAAGTGGTATGCTTTTTTTCCAGGCTAGTAAGTGGTACGTAAAGATCTGAAAAAATGTTGAGTCCCTCTGTCGAAATCCAGTCTTGCTTATTACAGTAAAACCTGTCTAAACCGGAACATGTTCAAGTCGAAAACCTGTCTTAATGGGAAAATTTATCCGGCCCGTGAGTTAAGTGGCATTTTACCGGAACCTCTCCAACGCGGAAACGGAACGGATTTTCATGTCCTGCAGAAAAAATCGCCATAATACGTAATTCCTATTAATTTAGTGCAAATTGACAGAGTCACGAGATTTCTTAATGAACTGAATGCATCTGCAAGTTTGTTTCAAATTCTCTATCCCTGTGACACGCGATTTTTTCGTGGCAGCCGGACATTGAAGGAGAGGGGCATCAGTTAGCGGCGTAGATTTCGACCTTGGGGTAGCTTCTCTTTCAAGGCGTAGGCCGTACGGGAATTCCATCTCTCCCGACTCTGAGCGTGGGTAGGTGTACGGGTATGGCTTCTATTCATTTGTCTCACTGCCCCGTGCTGAAAATCATGACCTCTCGACCAGATACACATTGCTCACCGCCATGCGAGATATCAGAAAGTCATAGTTCTGGGTTGTGGCGCATTGTGCGTTGATATTCAGCGAACAGTCCGAATAGTCAATAAGGTGTGTATTTTTCAACCGAGAAGCTGTCAATGAATAGTTAAATATTTATTTAATGGCGATTTTTTCTACAAATACGTTATATGTTAATGTCTTTTGATAATTATAATAAAGTCATGCAATTTTTTTTCTTTTTTTTCTTAATTTGTTGCGTCTACTTTTGACGCAACGCGTCTCCAAGTCCCTTGGGGGGCGTTGAGCTTCTCGGAGTAATCCTCCATTACTAACAGCGCTATTGGAGTAATCCTCCGTTAATTTATGTCTGTCGCGTCTCGTCGCAGTCGGTTGTCAAGAGGACCGCCAGGTAGTATCTCCGCGTACGCGCCTCCTACCGCGCGCTCCTGCGTCACTACCCAGCGGCCAGAATTAGGAAGGAATAAGGATAGGGGTAGGGTTTAGGACACTTCACATGGGTTGGACTAGCCCTTGTGAACTCGTTTTGTTGGAACAAATTTCACATGAGATTCGACGGGAATCGAACCCGGATCTCAGTGGTGAGAGGTTTGCGACTTTGAAATGAGCCACGAGTACAGCTTAAAAATAACCAACTTGGTGTTTTATCGGCGACCACAATTTTGTCACATCACCGAAAACAATTAAAAATGACAAGAGGTGCTGATATTGTTGTATTATGGATTAATGAACGTGAATGTTGCTGGGAGTATATGTAAATTTTAAATGAATATCATTTCTATACGTGTGGATCGGAGGTATAGGATATTACGTCACATTTACTAAATTTGACAGAACAATTGGAAGATGTTTTACTCTGGACTTCTACGTGTACTTGGTATTGTTTGAAAACGCTGTGACTCCGCCAATTCTTGATGTAGGACACAGAATTGTATACTGTGAAGAGGACAAGAAACACCTATGACTGACCCCATACTCTCAAAAAGGGACACTGTTTTATAGCTCCGTTCCACAGAATAAAGTGACAACCGGAATCGGAGCTGTGTGTCGATTATGAATTAAGAGTCTTGTGTATTAATGTACTCAATACATTAATAGTACGTGTTAAATAGTTTTGAGTCATATCATTGAAAAGATATTTGAAAGATTAATCTAAAGAAACACAAAGGTGAGTCATATTTATTTTATAAATACAGTGAACCCTCGTTAGCACGAATTCGCATAACATGAAATCCGTCACCAAACGAACAAAATTTGAGTCCTGGCAAAGAAACGTAGCAATAATATGTTTATAAATCTCAGATGACACGAATGTTTTATAACAAGAACACTGATTGTTTCAGTCCATTGGAAACCGTGTTAACGAAGGTTTCCTGTATTTGACAACCCTACATGAAGAAATGTTACGTGACACCTATATATATATATATATATATATATATATATATATATATATATATATATGTATATATAGTTACGATTCTATGTGGTGAATTAAAACACAGATATCACAACAAAACAGTTTATTCTGTTTTTGTAATTTACTACTCGTTACAAAATTAAAGCCTGGTAAGTGAAAATTTCATTACTTGATGACAGTTATTTTACTGAAACTTATATAACATTTGAAAGTGATTCAAAAGTACATTAGAATTCGGCCATTCATTATAGAAAACCGTAAAGAATCTTAAAATGTAGGATAGTTTCTAATATTTAATTAAGGAATACAGCATACAAATGTCAAAAATGTTTTGAAACTTGTATGAGGCGCGTTCATAAAGTAAGGGCCATTTGGTCACAGAAAAAAATGTACTCATAAGAAACAAATTTTATTGTCATATTTAGTTAGGTACAATCTTACTTTACTTCTCTACATAATCGCCGTTCACTTTTAAGCATTTTTCGTACCGCTGCACCAGCTTCTTTAACCCCTCTGCATAGAAGCTTGCCGCCTGAGAGTTGAGCCAGTTGACAACGGCATTTTTGAGTCCCTCTTCGGTTTCAAAACGTTGTCCACCGAGCCACTGTTTAAAATGCAAGAAGAGGAAGTAGTCGCTAGGTGCAAGGTCGGGACTGTACGGTGGGTGCACCCACCATGGTCAAAAAGTTCCCAACGAAAATCTTGAATTTTCTCATTGGTTTTGGCAGCAGTGTGAGGACGCGCTTTATCGTGGAGGAGGATTATGCCAGATGACAGTTTCCCGCAGCGTTTGTTTTGGATCGCACGTCTCAATTTTTGAGCGTTTCGCAGTACACGTCAGCTGTAATTGTTGTCCCACGTTCCAAGAACTCAACCAAAAGAACATCGTCTTTGTCCCAGAAAACTGTAGCTATCAATTTTCGTCTTGTGTAATGAGTTTGCTTAAACTTTTTCGGTTTTAGTGAAGATGGGTGTCGCCACTGCATCGATTGCAGTTTAGTTTCTGGGTTGGCGTAGGATACCCACGTCTCGTCCCCAGTGACAATGTGAGAAAACAAATCATCTCCATCTTGTTGATAACGAGCCAAAAACTTTCGTTCACTAGATATTCTTTGCCCTTTGTGGTGGTCGCGTTTTTGGTACCCACCTTGCACACAATTTGCGGTATGCGAGGTTTTCTATGACAATATTGTAAACAGTAGTGCGTCCAAGTTGAGAAAATTTGTCAGCCAGACCACTAACCGTCAATCGACGATCAGATCGCAGTGTTTGGTCCACTTGTGAAACAATTTCATCGGTCTGGATACTGGGCCTGCCACTCCGCTCTTCGTCATGGATATTTGTTCGGCCATTTTTAAAATCACGGCACCATTGTCTAACCTTTCCTTCACTCATAACTGTAGGTCCGTAAACCAGGCATAACTCCCGATGAATTTCAGCAGCCGACGATCCTTTTGTACATAAGAAACGAATCACAGAACGCACTTCACAGTTGGCGGGATCAACGATTTTCGCGGCCATTGTTCTTTGCATTCACGGACAACAATACGACTTCAGAATCAAAACAAATGACGCTGTAGCTTTGCAATGAGTCAGTAGATGGCGCTGCAGTAGTAAAACTGTGCTTCGAAGCGCCAATATTTATATACTAGCTGGTGTATCCGGCGTTGCTCGGGTTTATAGTAAATTATTAGACAGGGAGAGGAATTCCATTTTTTCATACCCTGCGGTGGGGCCTACTATCTCCTCTGTTGTATCCCTTCTCCGCCCTGCTCCTCCCTGCCATGCTCTGCATGGCCACGCTTCGATTGCCCTGTCTTCTCTTCACCCGCATTTGGAAATTTTCGGTCTACCTCGCTCACTTTTTCACACAAAATTATAATTTTCTTATTTGGGCTTTCAGCTCCTAAACTTTCTTCACTTTATAACTAAAAACAATAAACAATCCTAAACTATAGAATAAAATACCTGTAGACTCACGTATATTTTGTGTTTTTTTGTGGAGTTTCATATATTACTTCCAATACTGTCAATAAATTGTCACATTGTAAAACTTACTCTTTTTTATTTTTTGTCTTCTCTTGTATTCATAAACAAATATTTGAAATTGATCTGTCAAATCGTGACCTTGAAGGGTCTGACTGTTTCTAGCGAAGTTTAACATGCCAGAGTTCTCGCACGGAGACGCTAGAAGATAGATATGGAATATGAATGTATATGTCAAAACGTAATTGATGAATCATAATCATAAAAGTAAATGAAAGTATCAATATTGAATGTAATTGCCAGTATTTATAATTATTTTGAAAATGAAAAATATATATAAGTTTAAACTACGTGTAGAATAAAACTTATTTTTTTACGTAAATCAATAACATTGAAGCATGAGAACAATACTGATCCATCAACATGTACACTACGGGTACACACTAATTTGACAATGTTGTATGTTCTGAACAAAACCATATTAGCTTCATTATTTGATCTGAAGTGCTATATATTAAGGATCTTGAAATGTGAATAACAAAAACCAATTCATGCATTGGGAGCAATTGCAATGTAAAATAATAGCACAGATTATTCTCAATATGTAAGTGATCATTGCTTAATTACATACTACTGCGCTAATCTTCTGCACATAATGAAGAAAAAAATCAACTGGATGAAACCAAAACATACAAACATTTTACATTATACCAATTTGAACATGAGAACTGTGTAAATAGTCAAATTGTGAGTGCTATTGAAAAGCAACCCTACTACGTAGAGAATTATTTACATTTGCATCCCTCCTTGTACTATTATTTTCAATAGTGCGAGTGAGTACTTCAGTAGGTCGCACTTCTCTTAATAGCCGATTCAAAACGTTTATAGACTGCCCATCTATTCGCACTTGTATAGTCTGTTTGGCAACTTGACACTCGCATTGTTTCAAGAAATTCAATGTTTACAAATTTCTGTAAAAGAAGAGGTTGTTTAGAATGTATACGATATCTATATATAATACATTGTAGATTACAGTATATTCTGTACTATATATTATTGAACATTGCACTGTCTCAACCTACCTCAATTTCTGTACAAATTCAAACTCCAATGTTTTATAGCCACTTTGTACATAACACGGATTAAGGATAATGCATGTACCTTGTCATCTTTACCACTTTAAAAACCGATTTCTTCCAAATATTCCACCAATGTTCAGAACTAACAAATCACCACCGTTCATACAGGGACATTACATAACCTTATTCAAAGTCCAATGAATCTCGTAATAATTCTGGACATTGATGAAACCAGTAGTAGATCTCAGACGTCATCCTCTGGTGGCGCACGGCTAAACTATTGACATTGATGCGCTCTTGAATCTGTGATGTAAAGCTATGCCAAAAATGTCGAGAAAAGTAATTATTTTGTAAATATATTACGGTTTATGGTTGTAAATCATAGCCTATAGTACTCCAGACCTTTAAAGGAAGTTAGCACAAAAGTTTCATCGGCATTGGTTCAGTAGATTCAGAGATTACCGCGTTGGAAGACAACGCACTTCTGTCTTATATATATATATATATATATATATATATATATATATATATATATATATATATATAAGCAAACGGCCCTGACTTTATGAACGCGCTTCGTATATTACAATCATTATTTGTATGCGGATTATTCATGCATGTGTTTGACTTACCATCAGCACAGGCGACGCGGGGAGAATTCCGCGCTTTGACAAGCAGCACGTAATGAAACGTCTGAATTCTAATTGTCGGGAAAAACACTATTTGAAATGGTTCATATCACATTTAAATTATTTTTATGGATTTTGAAAGGTGTTAAACACGCTGGTAAAATTTCAGGTCAATTTGAGTATCAGCATGGCGAGTGTTGAGCGTAAGCGCTGTGTGAGAAGTGGCAACGCTGTCCTCTATAGGAGCTGAACTGCAATCAAATGCTTGAACACTATAGAGAGTAGGGTGGAAATATATGGGTGGGTTCCTCCAGTGGACCGATTTTAGATGGCTGCGATTTTAGCTGACCACCCAACGAGATAGAAATCTATTAAATTTATTTTTATATTTATTTTAATTTTGTTTTTCTTTCTTTTGAATATGAGAATGTATATTTCTTCACATATACTTATAATCTGGAATTTGAACTGCTATTATCTGTATTAATCCCCCTCCCCCGTCGCAATTCATTTTTGCAATTTTATCTGCTAGATGTTCCTTATCTTTTGCAATCATATGTGTCTTTCTTTATTGATATTTTATGTTTAATTTGAACTGCTACTAATCCTCCCGTTGCATTTCCCCCTTTTTTGAAATTTTATCTGCTCTCTGTAACTAAAAACTTTAAATGTATCCATTAATTGTAATTTAATTTTCTATCTTATTTTGTATTTATTTATAATTTTGTTATATCTTTCTGTATCATGTAGACTGAAGATGACGGCAAAGCCGTCGAAAGCCGGCTATCTTATCTAATATGTTGACGAAGATGGCCTCTTTTATTTCTTCTGGTATTTGTTTGCTACAGTTCCTGGTAACATCAGAGAGTTATATTGGGTAACAAGGTTATGTGCACAACATTTCGAGAGAAGCCAGTTAATGCTCAATTTGCGCATCTTCATAAGAGAAATATTTAAATATAATCCGAAGAAAATATTTAAACTATTCCGAAGGAAATATTGATTGTGATTAATTTAGGGTACTAATTGTTAAGATTAGTGACTTATTAAAATACATGTGTGGCATAGGAAAACGTTAGAAATTTGAAATGTATGAAAATAATTGTGTTCACGATAGTTATTATTTCCTTTGTTAATTTCTTGGGTGATCTGTAAATATGAATATGAAGGTTAAATAGAGCATTTGTATTTACTGTTGTATATATGGGAACATGGAAGGAACCTCATCCTCTAGTGTTCCTGGTAACAAACTGGCAAATCCTTCCTCTAATGTGTGCATCTTCTGAAGAGAAGATAATTGCTGTGACAGTGTTATGACACTGATGTAATCTCTAAACAATTGATAATAAATATGTGTAACAAATTTATAAATATATTTCTTTCTGTATGTATGTGGGTGTGTTTCATGCGACTGTCCTATGTATAAAGGCTCGCTTCTTGTGTATTTGTACTGTTCGCCAGAAGAAAACCCAAATATTCATTTAATCTACACATTCTTGAGTATATAAAACCACAAAATATGAAGAAATTCCTTCTGAAACGTCGAGTGTCAGATCTCGCACTGTCGACCTTGGAAGAAATTTTACACGATATTAGATGTTATTAGGTTTTTATTCTTTTAAGGTTTCATTAATAACAGCAAATGATAAAATTCGACTAGAATGTGAATTAGTTTTTCTAAATAATATAATTACGGCGTCAAATTCTTGATCTAACATACATAAGCTATGGTACGAGGGAATGACCAGCTTACTGACCACTTGGAGCGCTAGTGTTGCTACAACTGTCAATAGGGCCCATTTTCAGCATAGGGAAAAGTACAGAGCTGCGGGACTGTGTTATTTCCACCATGAGTCTGTCATGTAGTGGGTGCCATGAGCAGTAGTACCATAGATTAACACTATACATTCATTATATAGACACATTCATCCATGGTAGTACAGGGGTACATGGCAATCTGCCATTGTCAGATAAATTAAATCTCAAAACAGTAACACCTACTGACAGACAACGATACGTCTTGATAAAATGTTCATAACCCTCGCCACTTATCGCCTCCACGACTTTGTGTAATCAGATGAGCGGCAACTGCTGTGTAAACAAATCTGTACTCGTGGCTCATTGCAAAGTCGCTAGCCTTTCACCACTGAGATCCGGGTTCGATTCCCGTCGAATCTCATGTGAAATTTGTTCCAACAAAACGAGTTTGGCTGCTTCACAAGGGCTAGTCCAACCCCTGTGAAGTGTCCTAAACCCTACCCCTATCCTTATTCCTTCCTAATTCTGGCCGCTGGGTAGTGACGCAGGAGCGCGCGGTAGGAGGCGCGTACGCGGAGATGCTACCTGGCGGTCCTCTTGACAACCGACTGCGACGAGACGCGACAGACAATATTAACAAGCGCTGTTAGTAATGGGAGGATTACTCCGAGAAGCGCAAAGCGCTCAACGCCCCCCAAAGGGCTTGGAGACGCGTTGCAAACCGGAATCACATGACTTACCGCAGCACGTGATGAGAGGGAACTGTCCAGAGTCGCTTATACGCTGCCGGTACAGTAAATAAAGAATGTGACCCAGGTGCCCCCGTACTTTACGGCTTAGGGATTTTTTTTTTTTTTTTTTTTTTTTTTTTAAATTTGTTGCGTCCATTTTGACGCAACGCGTCTCGAAGACCCTTACGGGTCGTTGAGCGCTTTGCGCTGTGGAGTAATCCTCCGTTACTTTGCGCGCTTTTTGGAGTAATTCTCCATTATCACTGTCAGGTCGCGTCACGTCGCAGTCAGTTGTCCAGAGGACCGCCAGGTAGCATCTCCGCGTACGCGCCTCCTACTACGCGCTCCTGCGTCACTACCCAGCGGCCAGAATTGGGAAGGAGTAAGGATAGGGGCAGGGTTTAGGACACTTCACAAGGGTTGGACTAGCCCTTGTGAAGCAGGCAAACTCGTTTTGTTGGAACAAATTTCACATGAGATTCGACGGGAATCGAACCCGGATCTCAGTGGTGAAAGGCTTGCGACTTTGCAATGAGCCACGAGTTCAGCTTAGCATTACAGAAGATTTAAGTTGGAGAAAGTAGGTGCCTACCCCAACGTAATGTAAGTATTGCAGCCAGGGACTTTTTCTTGGCTGGAGACTGGCATGCATGCGTGCAAAATGAATTCGTGCCAACTTCAACGGTTTGAAGCTCGCGAACAAGCATCCCGCATCCCGCACTTACGTGTTGATAAAACGATTTTTTTGCGTTTCCAGTACTTGGGTTTTTCTAACGATGCATCTGAGGGTAGTATCTAAGGTGGAAATGGGCACGGCTTTTCGCGTCTTTCTCGGTCGTGCCGCTAGAGTCGCTTGATCTGCAACACTGCTTGATGCGGTCTCGATCATGTGACAGGACCGAGAAAGACGCAAAAAGTCGTGCCGAATTCCATCTTGTAGATACTACTCTCAGATACCACGTTAGAAAAACCAAAGTATAGAGAAAGTTATATAATGCTGCGTTAAATCGATTTCGAGATTTCAACGGAAATACTTATTTTGGGGTCACCTGTTACCGAAAAAGCTTTTTCAAAAACGTCCGTCCGTCCACTTTACTAGCGCCTAAATCATACGTAGGATTCTTTACAAAATGGATATTCGCCGGTCGAACTGCTGATTCCACTTGAAGTTTTGCGATTTTGAAATTCATTCCATGAATTAATCTATGTTCTTTCTTTGAAATTTAGCGGTACTTTACATTAAGTCCCAGGGACATTGTCAAAATTTTCTCAAAAATGGCTCTACATTTTTTATTTTTTTTTACACGAATACACTTATAAAGTTGGCACCAGTTTTTCAATGATAACTCCCGATTTTCGAAAATTTCAAAAGTTAAATTTTTTTCGCTTCTTCTTACAACTACAAAATTGAAGATAAGATTTTCCCTTCAAATAAAATTTGTTGCACTTAATTAGTTCTTTCAATAAGGTCATTTACAATTTTTGAAAACTTAAGTAGTTTTCGCGCAAAATTGCGTGCAATGTTAGAAAATAACAGAAAAGATTATTTCAATAATGGCTCCAAATTTTTTCTTAAAACTTTCGTTACAGATAGCATGAATGAATATGTACAGTATAAGCCAAATGTACAGTATAAGATGACAAATGATCTTGTGATATTCTTTTCTTTTTTCAAAAATTATAAAAATGTATTTTTTTTATTTTCTCACGTCCTTATATTTTCATTCCCAGCGATTTGTTCACATTATTGTATTTGTGAGTACATTTGTTTTAAATGATGTTGTATAAAGTTTCTTGAAAACTCAAAAGTTTTCTGGGAAAAAATTCTGCACTTTCAGAAACGCTCAAACGCATTTCTCAAAAACCGCTCCAAATTTTTCTTACAGATAGCGCTAATTCACTGTTTAATATGACATCAAATTTATTTTGGTGTATTCTTTTGGTTTTTCAAAAATTAAAGAAGTGTAATTTTCTTTCAAAATCTCATGCTGTTAAAATGCAATTGCCAGCGATTAGTAAATATTATTGCATTCATGAGTGAATGTGCTTTAAACGACTTCAAATTAAATTTTTTGAAAACTCAAAAGTTTTCTGTAAAAAAGAGCTTCGAATTTCGCATTTACAGTGGTGCTTAAATGACATTTTCTTTAAAATGGCTCTAAATTTTTCAACAAAAATATCCATATAGGACCAGGTTTTAATCTTCTTTAATATTCTTAAAGGAATATATTAATTCTACCATTAGGAAACCAAACAAAATGAGGGGGGGAAGGGGGGGGGGTACTTTGGCAGTGATAAATGGAAGCTGGCAAAGAGGATGGGGCAAGACCAGAAAGCTAGTCCTTACCACAGAAATTAGAAACTAATACAAGAGTATTTGTGTCATTCTTTAGTATGACTAGTTCAAGTTTTAACTGTGTGTACTGCCAAAATTATAACTTTCGCTATACTAAAATCAATTATATATTTCAATATTATGTAACTAGTATTTCCAATAATGTGAGATTAGTATTAAGTACCAACAACAACAATAGTAATAATAATAATAATAATAATAATAATAATAATAATAATAATAACAACATTCTTCTTCTTATTAGTGCATTGTTATTTAAATTATATTAACTGAGTAAACGAGTTGCAAGATGCTAACGAGACAAAATTCTTTAATGTGAATAAATTTTTTCTTTTATGAAACATTAGTTTCATGACTAAAATGAAATGGGTGTGCATTATTATTATTCTCAATGTTTTCCACCATACATTTTAAATTTTATTAAATATGACAGATCCTGTACTAGGCAAGATTTTGACCCATGCCCATTATAAATTTCGATTATCCACATATTAGATGAAGCAGCTAGCTGAACAAGCGAGTTGCTAAAATAAATAAAGGTATAGAAATGACGGATCACATAACAGTGTAAATCTTCAATTTAAATAGCAATAAAAACAGGTAAAAGGTTTATAAAAGTTGAGAGATGCACAGTAATATTGATATATTGCTTGCAAGTTGTGCCAAAAATAAATATCATAAATGCAATTACAAAACAATTTTCATCAGACACATCTGCATTTATACTACACACATTAAACATTACTGGAGATCAATATAACCCAAAGTTGGGAAAATATGTACAAAAATATGCTTTGTTAAACCACGAATAAAGTTGCTTTGAACCACTACAAACTGTCTAGAAAATATTACAAAGTAATTACAAATTTATTATATAAATCTTGTGGCAGTATCATTTCACATATTATGTTTTTAATATATTTATGTATATATACTTTTCAGTTATTCTACACCTACCACACATCATATTAACATTGTGGTTCACCTAGTTTGGCCTTGGAATTTTTGATATTTCCGAGTGTACACACTCTCAGAACCAATGAACAGTTGACATTTGAATCACATTTTCTACCCACAAAAACCATCATTATTTCAATCTAATCTACACACACTTATCTTGTGAAGTACACACGAACAATTTTCTCTGTGTTGCAATCACTAACAAATCAGTATCGGCAAAACAAAGTCTTGGATGAAGTGTAATTCTCCAAATGGTAGTCAATCATACATAACCATCTTTTACAATTTTTTCATTTTCATGAAAGTCAAGACATAATTTTCACAATGATTAAAGCTGTTTGTTTAATACAAAAATTAATACATTACAGAACAAAAGAAGACAAAGAACTGGAATTCATTATGTTAACAAACTTAGTTATACGAGATCAATCAATCATACATTCAAATTCAAATGTCTTAAAAAACAAAATGATGATGATGATGATGATCAAGAAAAGGAGTGAAAGACTGAAGGATTATTAAATATCTGTTGCTACAAAACACAATGTTACAATCTTACTAAATAAGAAAAGTTTTAAAAAACAATAACACATTAACAAAGAACAAAATATCAACACCTTATAAATAAAATTGAGGCCATTTTCAATTTACAACAAACTACTTAACATTTTGTAGGAGTAAAAGAAAATCATAATAAATAGTAGGAACTTACTAGGATTGAAATAAAAATTTTCTTCAGCTAAACATTGTGTCTTCTCTGCAGCTACGAAGAAAATTACTAAGTTAAGACAAGTATGAGGTATTGAAGAGGTAGACATATCATAAACAAGAATATTGTCAAAAGCTGATCCAGTGGACAATTAAAAGTGCAGGGCTATTTCTAGAGTATGTTATTAAAGTGACACAAAAGACCATATAAAATATAGTTCTTGATAATGATACATTGTCTTTACAAAAAGAATACAATTTTAGCAAGGACAATAAATAAGGATATTGTGTTTTTTTTTCCATTCCAATATTCAAATGATTCCCTTTATTTTGATGAAGATAAATCTGATGATGAATATGGAAGAGGCAGTGCTGGTGGCAGACTACTAGCAGAAGAAAGGGTAGTGTCAAGTTTGCGAGTTTCATGCTCTAGGAGCAGAGCATCCAACGACGGATCTTGTGACACTGTACGTAATGAGTCTCCTAGTGCCTGACGAAGTTGTTGCATTTCACGCCCAGCACGAGAGCTCCGAAGTACATAAAGCTGCCTACGTTTAACTTCTTGATTCAGTTGTTCACGCAAGAGTTGTATCTAGGAAAAATTAAACACATTCACAACATATCCATTTTTATTGATGATATATTGTTGACATTTCAAATATTTGAATCAAAGATTATTATCTACATTTTCATTTGTTAAATGAGCTATCAAAAATTTCTCATATTATATATTCAAATACAAACATTAACATTACAACCAATTTTATATGAAACAAAAAAACAAAAGAATCATGTTTACTAAAATTTACTTTCAATAAATTAAATCATTGTTTTAGATGTTGTACCTGATTCTCTAATCGCAGAACTTGTTGCCTGTGTGATTGTTCCCGGGCTTCTAAAAGCCTCTCAGCCTGAAGTTGAGCTGCTCTAAGACGTTCAATTTCTGCAGATCGATCTGGTTTCACATCTGCACTTATCATCTGCTTTAAACGAGCAATTTCAGCTTCTTTCTCTGCAAGTTGTGATTCTAAACGACGTACTTTTAGTCTCAGTTCTCTGTTTTCTTGTTCTAATAATGAATCAGAGAGAGATGTAGTTTCTGACTTCTCTGGTCGTTCATAACTTTTGCTTCTACCCATGGAACTCTTAGCCACTCTTTCGAGATTTCGCTTCTCTGCTTCCAGTTGCCGAACCTGTCATGTTGACCGTACACATTACATATATTTACTCTAAGTAAAAATATACTTGCATAAAAGTATACATGTATATAATAATAAGTAAAATCACAAGGATATATAGTTATATCATCTTGTTATTTATATATTTTATTATTTATTTAACATCAAAAACAGTTAAAAACTGTGTGATGTATGGGGGCCAAGTGCAATCATCTCACGCTTTCTTCATTTCTATAATCTCTACCTTAGCTACATTATGTTGAGTTATGAATACACGGAGCACTGAGCAATTATGACCATATTTTGTGTCAAGAAATATTTGATCACAATAAAAAGTATTTGCAAAGGCAAATGTGCAACAGATTTTGACTCTTATCCCTTATTGTGCCCCACACAAAGGAATTGATTTACTACTATTATGAGAAAATGGAGAATGATTATTTTAATATCTATATTCCCTACTAACACCCCAGAGAGCCCAAGAAAACCTGTGTGGATAGTGAAACTCTCAGTCCAGAAGCAAAATGAGAGGTCCATCATAATAATGGATATGCACGATGTTTTGACATACAAAATAAGATAAATGATTTTCAAATAATTTATGATCACAATTTCCAAATTCTTTTGAATAACTATCACATAGCACGTATTCAATTATTCTACTATTATTAAAACTGATTAAAATGAACCCCCTACAAAAATACATGAAGTTGCTAAGAGTGTGAATAAATTTAAATAATGTAATAGGTAACGAGAAGATACATTTCAATACGTTTTCAAGCAAGGAATTGCTTCAACATGTTAATATTTTGCAAAGAGTATTGTGTCTGTCTGTCTGTGTCTGTCTGTCTGTGTCTGTCTGTCTGTGTGTGTCTGCCTGTCTGTCTGTCTGTCTGTCTGTCTGTCTGTCTGTCTGCCTGTCTCTCTGTCTGTCTGTCTGTGTATGTGTCTGTCTGTCCGTCCGTCCGTCCGCTTGTTTGTCCGTCTGCTTATTTGTCCGTTTGTCCGTCTGTCCGTCCGTCCGTCCGTCCGTCCGTCCGTCCGTCCGTCCGTCCGTCCGTCTGTCTGTCCGTCTGTCTGTCCGTCTGTCTGTCCGTGCGTCTGTTTGTTTGTCCGTCTGTCTGTTTGTCCGTCCGTCTGTTTGTCCGTCCGTCCGTTTGTCCGTCCGTCCGTTTGTCCGTCCGTCTGTCTGTTGGTCCGTCTGTTTGTTGGTCCGTCTGTCTGTTGGTCCGTCTGTCTGTTGGTCCGTCTGTCTGTTGGTCCGTCTGTCTGTTGGTCGTCTGTCTGTTGGTCGTCTGTCTGTCGGTCCGTCTGTCGTTCCGTCTGTCTGTTCGTCCGTCTGTCCTTTCGTCTGTTCGTTCGTCAGTCCTTTCGTCAGTTCGTCAGTCCGTTAGCCTGTCCGTTAGCTTGTCCGTTAGTCTGTCCGTTCGCCTGTCGGTTGGCCTGTCCGTTCGCATGTCCGTTCGTCTGTCCGTCCGTCTGTCGGTCCGTCTGTCGGTCGGTCCGTCTGTCGTTCCGTCTGTCGGTCCGTCTGTCTGACTGTCCGTCAGTGAACACTACGAGTGCGAAAACCATACTTAGGAGATATTCCAAATTAAAGAAACCCCTATCCATCTCGCTCAAGTTGAAGCTTTGAAATTTGGGGGTTCTCTTCATGAAGCCCCGGGGATATTTTCAAACTTTTCCCAAAAAACGGCTTCAAATTTTTTCTTTACATTTCTTGTATAAATAGACTAAAGTACACTTATAAAGGTGGCATAGGTCCAATTTTCAGAGTTAATTCTGAATTTTCGAAAATTGCAGAAGTTTGAATTTTTTACAGCGTCTTTATACAATGGCAATATTGAAGATAGAGATTTTTCCTTCAAATTAATTTTGTTGTTCATAATCAGTTCTTTCAATAAGGTCATGTACTGTTTAATATGACATAACGTTGATTTTGGTGCATTCTTTTGTTTTTTCAAAACTTATACAATGTAATTTTTTTTAAATATCTCTCATGCCATTAATACACACATTTTCAGCAATTTATAAACACTATTGTTTTGGTGAGTGAAAATGACTTCAAATGAAATTTTTCGAAAACTCAAAATACTTCTGTGAAATGCTTGAAATTTTGCTTTTATAGTAATATCTTAATGCAAATTTCTTAAAAACGGCTCCAAATGTTTAAATGAAAATTTCTTTTTAGGACAAGGTTTTACTCTTCTTTAACATTCTTAAAGTAATATTTCGGTTCTACTGTTACGAAACTGAAAAATTGAGAAGAAAGAAAAAAAAAATGTTCTTTGGGCAATGATAGATGGCAGCTGGCTAAAGTATGTGGCAAGTCAGAATAGCTGAGACCATAGAAAATAATATGAGAATGTCTGTGCCATTCTGTAGCATCACTAGTTTTTCTTGCCAATGGAAAAATAATTACGAATTTGCTTTGTAATAACTAGTTTTGATATTAAATCAAAATTTAAAGCAAGTTTACCACAAACTAAATACTAATATCATTCTACAGATCAATAACGTGAACATAGGAAATACCAATACCAACATAGGAAAATACTTTCTAAATAAATATTATACATGGTCTTTCCCTTACATGCTCATTATTGAACACCAGTTGTGTGCTTGAGCAATTTCTCCAATATGAAACAACCTGATTTTATAAGTTGTTTTCCAAACAACAAATAATATTTGTTAAATGCTTTTCCTACCTTGCATTTTCATTTTTTGTATGGCATTGAATGCGGAAAGGTGGCACCAAGACCTGAACAAACTGAAGGGTGAAACATGGTGAAGATGAAGGGGAAGCAGAAGGGAGGAGGGCAGGGGAGGGGAGGATAATGGGGAGGTGAGAAATAAGAATGAATTTAAGCATTAGTGGAATGTGAGGTAGGAGAAATTGTAGGATTCCACAGAAAACTGAGGCAAACCTGTTTGGCCCCAGCTAGCAGTAAAGATTTAAATTTTTGTTTTATATGAAAAGTTCTAAATAGAAGTTTACCTTGTCAGATAATGATTCCACTTTCCCTCGTAGTTCACTTCGATCTCGCTGAGAAGCTTGCAATTGCTTCATAAGCTCATCATCCTTGGATGAACCAACATTACTAGTACCTTCTCCTGGCCAGCTGCTTGCTAATCGAAGTTGTGCTTCAAGACCAGAGCGTTGGACTTCATTGTTAGCTAATTCTGTTTGTAATCTTTGGGCTTGATCTGCTAAGTGCTGATTGACACGACGTAATTCGGCTAAACTTTGCTGAGCTGCTTCTAATCGTTCCGTCACAATGCGCCGTTCATTTTCACTATTTGAAAGCTGCTTCTGTAACTAAACAAAGTATCACAACAATCATTAGACAACCTATTTAACACATTGCAATCTTTCAACACATATCAATAAAATACATTGCAATTTTTCTCCTTCTACCTCTACAGTACTGAAATTCAAATTAGTATAAACTACACATGTCTCTTTAATAAACATTTCTTTTAAAATGTAATGTTTCAAAGAATAACACATATGAGACAATTGCAATGACAGTCACTTAAATAATAAAAATTATTTTGATTTACTTCAAAGAAATGTATCTAATATTAAAATTTGATACAGCTACACAAACCTGTTTCAATTTTTCCAAATTCGTTTGTGATGAAGAGCTACTTTCCATCAATGCTCGTTGCAAGGCTTGAATTTCACTTCTCAATTCTGTTTCAGCAGACGCAGCTCGCTCAAGAGACATATTTAATTGATCTATTGTAGATTTTAAAGATGCACATCTCTCTTCAAGACTTGCTAAATTTCGCCCTTGTAAGTCACATTTGTCTTGAAGCTTCTAAATAGTAAAATGTTATTTTGAAGAAATGAAAATGAATATTGAATTGCTCTAAAATTGACGTAGTTTGCTGCACCAGGTATCACGTAACAAGAATTCATTATGTATTTTTGAACATAACTTAAATGATTATTACTTAAAACAATATTTATTGAAATATTATCATAGTTTATTCATATGACCCATATGAAATTATATATTCCAAATTTCTTTATTAAAACATCACACACTTTACCTGAATATGCGAGTCTTTCTCTTGCAAAATCATCTGCAATCGCTGAAGATCACCTTCCAAAGACATTCTTTGGAGTTCCAGCTTTGTTGCTCGAGATTCATTCCGACCAATTTCTTCCTGAAGATTACGTTTCTCATTTTCTAATCGGGAAATATTTTGCCGCATTTTCTCCAATTTGTCCTATCACAATAAAACTGCATTAATAAAACACAAAACTAACAAAATAATCTACATGTTTTGTTGAAATTTGCCAATAGAAAGAGCACTCTTCCATGATTTTTTCTGGGTAATATAAAAATAGATAATTGTAACTTAAATGTTAAATATTAATAATTAAATACAAGTATCCTCTAATTTTTGATAATCAATAAGAATGTTTTTGTCAAAAAAGGTCTTTATTTTCCATACACAAAGTTTCGTGTGTTCCTTGTACGCATCATCAGGTTATAAAATTAATAAAAATAATAGACATGTTTACATCTGAAAATAAAAAATGAAAACATCAAAATTTTGAAGATATTGAATAAAATAAAAGAATTTAAAATAAAAGTTAAAAAGAAAACAGATGAAAATCGAGTATAAGTGAAAAAAATATAAAGTACAAAGTACAAAATAGATGGGAAAGAACATATTTAACTAAGCACATATTATATAATTATAAAACATCATAAAAAATGTAATTATGAAATTTTTTTATATAATATGTGCTTAATGACATTTATTTTGGTAATTTCTCTACCATCTATTTTATATTATGAACTTACTACTTATAAACCTGGTCTTTATTGTAACTCGCAACCCATATCTGGAAACCCCACCTCTTGTTTTGGCAATTTGGCAACATGTTAAATACCATTAGCATCCCTTTCACTTTAAGTGACCCCACCATGTGCCATCAGATTTGGGGCTGAGAGCATGTGTCTACTTTTAGTTAGAAGAAAGAGAAAGCACTTATTCTGTCTTTGTTGCTCTTCAAGTATGCAGTCACTACACTGAAAAGAGAAAATGCCTACTTCTAGGTAAAAGGCGGTCACTTTGAGCATTTACTCGAAGGTCACTTCTTTTGTCATTTTAAGGAAATTATATTTTATTATTTTTTATTATTTTCAGTAATTATTCATTTACTACTTATTTATATTTTATTAGTATTTTTAATAATTTTATTAAGATTTTATTAAGAAAAAAAATGTAACAGAGATGTACATTTGTACATCTTGTAAATGTAAGAGAAAAACACATAACTGAAATTGAATTTTATGAGCAAAAAAAAATCTCTATTTTTACTCTACTGTTTTATTAGAAAACTTACTACCAAAAAAGAAGATTTTAATATGTAGTTTAAATGATTACTTATGAAAAAAGTCTGTTATCTTGGTCTGTTTAACATTATAAGCCCCCAAGATATACACTTCCCCCTCCAAACGTGATAGCTGTCCCATCACCTCATCTGCGACACTGTGTTGCATAACAAACTTTTTAACAGTTTCTAATGCTGCAACGGCTTCACTGAAACCTACTACATTTATTTCACTATCATCCACTTCATCATCACTGTCTTCATCAATCTCTTCGTTGATTTCACTCACAATGTCCTCAATGGACCTTAGTTCAGATGTAACCACATCTTTATCTACATCCACAAATTCTGTGAAGTCCGCTTGATTGATGGATAAATCTCCCAAAGCTAACTCCATTTCTACATCATCTTCGGGGCTGCCAAATCCAGCTTTCCGGAAACAGTTCCTGATGGTAGATTCTTCAACTTTCTGCCATGACGAGGAGATAAAATGCATAGCCTATGAGAAAAAAAAAGGAGTGTTCCTGATTATAAAAACTAAAAATTCTACCTCACTGACCATAAAACTAAAAATTTTACCTGTAATACATTTATTTTAGTCGAACTCCTGTTTCCGTTGTCGATGTAGCGGATGGCCTGTTGCACCAACATTTTTCGGTAGTGCAACTTTAAGTTTCGGATAACCCCTAGATCCATGGGTTGCAACTCGCTGGTGCAGTTCGAGGGGAAAAATTGCACCTTGATGTTCCGTAGATATGAGGTGTCTGGTGGATGTGCTGGACACTTGTCTACAAATAATAGTATTTTTCGCCCTCTGATACCCATTCTGGCATCTAAAGCCCGCAACCAATCTTCAAAGATTTTCGTGGTCATCCACGAATTTTTATTGTGTTCATATTTGGTGGGCAGTGTTTTAATGTGTTTGAAGCATCGCGGCTTCGCAAATTTCCCGATCGTGACCGGTGGCAATTTTTCTGTCCCATCACTGTTAGCACATAAAAGCACAGTTACACGGTCTTTGCTCTTCTTACCCCCGTGACAATTTTCTCCCTTGAACGCCATCGTCTTTTCAGGCATTAGGGAATAGAAAAGCCCCGTCTCGTCGGCGTTAAAAATATCTTTGGGGGCATACTGCTCCACCAGTTCTTGAAGAGGTCCCGACTTCCATGCCGACACGACATCTGCATCAACATTTCCGCTTTCGCCGCACATACTTTTGCAGCAGATTCCGTGTCGCAGCTTGAATTTATGAAGCCAGCCAGATGAAGCTTGGAAATTTTCTAAACCAAGCCGCAGTCCAATTTCAGTCGCTTTCTCGCACAATAAGGGGCCGCTTATTGGTATACCTTCAGCACGATGCTGCTGAAACCACTGTAGCAATGCATCTTCCAAATTTTCATATTTTCCTCCTTGAATTCGCATTCTCTTGCTACTAGACACCCCAAACACACGTGCCTTGTCCTCGATTTCTTTCCCCTTAGAAATGATGGAATTCAGCGTGGATGCCGGTATTCCCAGTTCTTTAGCAATTTCTACTTTCTTTTTATTTCCACTCTCCCTAACAACTTTTAAAATTTTTATTTTCTCTGATATTGAAAGGGGTTGCCTTTTCCTACCACTCATTTTCGTGTAATATCGCGGACGCAAAACCAGAAAGAAGACGAACTACGACAGTACAACAAACGCGAGATGAAGGCGCGACCTGAGCGACACGAAGACTATTCGCAAATCCCAGCCAAGAACTGCAGATTGCAGAACAGAAAGGATGATACTGTTGAACTTGTGTGACTCAGTTTCACTACGGAAACGAAGGCCGTGACCTGCGTGGGCTACAACTGGCGACGAAGACCCACGGCTGCTTGCTTTGCTTTCAAGCTTCATGTTACTTGAGATAACGCGGATCAAAGCACGGTGATCTAATACGTGGGCGACAGGAAGCGCACGACAGCCACAGCTCCACCGTCTGGCGACACCCGCCGCGCCGCGCCTCGCGGAAAGGGATCGGTTTCATTAGCCGCTTGCGCCATCCGCTACCGAAAGGAACTCGTGTTATTACGGCGAGCCAAAGGCACCTTTGGAGACTGGGACAGTCAATGCACAAACATTCTCATTTATTGGTCATCTATGTCATTACTCTCTCCTGGGGACACCTTTGACCTTCCCTCGGAGCTAGCTGTCGCCTCCTGAGATCCTCAGAGAGCTCCCATGCGCATACGACTGAAAGTTTTCGTTTTGGAAGTCCCGCTTCTGGAGGTGGGCCGGGAGCCGACTTTCGCTACCACCCGCGGGCTCGCGCGGTCTTGACCCCTCAGCTAGGCCGAGTCGAGCTTCTATATTACAAGTTTCATTAACGGGAAGTGGCCTCAGAGGGCAAGAGTCAGCTCCGCGGGAGCGCTCTGGAGCGTGTCGACTCGAGCAAAATTCCGGGCACGACGCAGATCGTCCAGCGCCTCTGCGGGATCATTTGAACGTTATACGGCCTTAAAGGGACTTTTATTTTGAACGTATAAGTGTGAAAAACGTATAAACGTAAAACGTATATCTGAAATAATTTTGCATGGGAATTATAGGAATTTATTCGGGACCTAACAAAAAAAACGTATAACCGTGAAAAACGTATAAGTGAGAAACGTATAAACGGAGTTTCACTGAGTTTCACTG